>JACXGM010010658.1:0-25976 GCA_016801145.1 Umbra pygmaea | reverse complement strand
TTTCCAAATAAGCACCTTTGTGTACATACGTACTTGAACATTATTTTAGTTTAATTACATTGTTGTTATATTTTATTTGCACAGTTACCATTTGCACTGTCATACTAGTGTTAACTTATTACATTGTATTTGCCTGCTACTCTGTACACTGCATTCAACTGCACATTCAACTGCACTTTTCTATCTTTCTCCCTTACCCAAACCTTTGTGTTATTGTTGTGTATTTGTATTCATGTGTAACTCTGTCTGTACTTGCACCTTTGCTTTATCTTGGCCAGGTCGCCGTTTTAAATGAGAATTTGTTCTCAACGAGCCCACCTGGTTAAATAAAGGTTAAATAAATAAATAAATAAATAAAATTCCCCCCCGCTTCTAATTGTTAAAAAAACTACAACTCCTACATTCCGCAAAGAGTCATGCGCCAACTGCAGTAGTTTTCTGTGACAACGCAGTGCAGTCAAAGTGAGAGAAAGGTGGGGAAAAGAAAAAGTATAAATTCTGTGTTACTTGAACATTTTTCAATGCGCTCCTAAATTTCTTTGTGTGCTCCGACAGTTTTTTATTTAAGTGTACATGTACTCCTTGGGAAAAAAATTAGCGTAGAGCCCTGCAATGTAAGTTACAATCCCGAAAGTTCTGTCTCCTTACAAACAAATATCCTAGAAGTATGTTTTTCCATGGGCTACATTTTTACATTTTAGTCATTTAGCAGACGCTGTTGTCCAGAGCAACTTATATCATGGTAAAGTGCCTTGTCCAAGGCTACCTCCCCATATAGTTTTTTGTTGGCTATCAAGCAGGAGTGTAGGCTAATTTTGAAAACCACAAACTTTGAATTAAGTTACAGGCCCAGTTACCAGTGTGAACGAGACCTCTACCTGTTATCTGTTGTTAAATCAGGACTAGTACATTCCAAATGTAAACAGATTTATGTTTAATCTACATATCTGCATTAAAACATTCAGAATATCTATTTGCATCATTTCAAGGTAAATACTTTGAATGAATGGCACCCTGCGCACATGGCTAATTTGCATATATGCTTGCTATGATTGGCTATATCACAGTCCGTGATCTGGATAGTGTCCAAGACTGACACGTTTTCATTAACTGAAACATTTAACTAACAAAAGATGGGTCCATCAGGTCCAGTTGGTAAATACATAATTGCACATATGTGTCCAAGACCCGTCATGATTATAACAGATCAGACCCAGACCCATTCGGGTCCCGGGTCGGACCTCAGATTTTTGGGTGTGGTGGATCCGTGAAGACCTCTACACTGCATGACATTACAATTTGTCTTAAAAAAGTGTTGGGTTGCTTTTGCAGTATGCATCAGGTCATTGTCCCTCTGCACTGCAAAGCGCTGTCCATTGATTTTTGGTTGCCATGCTGTACATCCCCATGCCAAAACACTACCTCCAACATGCTTTACAGATGAGGTGGTATGCTTTGTATTATGATCATTTTTGTGTCTCTTCAGATGTTCTTCCAGAACTGTACAGGGTTTTTAGATGTTTTTTGGAAAACTAATCTGGTCTTGCTTTTAGGCTTCTGTAAACCAATGGTTCGCATCTTGTGGTAAACCCTCTGTATTTACCCTGGTAAAGTCTTCTCTTAATTGTTGACTTTGACACAGATACAACTACCTGCTGGAAAGTGTTCATGATCTGGCCAACTGTTGCAAAGGTTTTTTTTCCACCAGGAAAATAATTATTCTGTCAACCACCACAGTTGTTTTCCGTGGTCATTCTGGCCTTTCCTGAGATCACTAGTGAGTTCTTTATAAGAATATACCAAGTAGTTGATTTGGCTACACCTAATGTTTTTGCTATGTGTTGATTGGTTTGTTTTTATTTTTTTGCCTAATGGTGGCTTGCTTCACAATCAGTGACAGGTCTTTGGAATTATTGAAATAATGATTACTTAATATGTTTATAGACCTGATTGCAGACAGACAGATAAAGTGCCTGTCAATAAGGGAAGTAGTTTAACAGGTTATAGTTTATATCTGTTCATAATTCTGATTTGTTATGATAAGGCCATGTAAGATTATTATACTGGTCAAAAATAATGGTCCGAATGGACAAGTGAAGTAAATCATAAATTACCAGGTACAAAAATAGAGCTAAAGAAATTCAAGTGCAAGTTGATGACTGGTAATGTATTTTTTGTCATTAAATCTGTGTGTGTGTGTGTTGTTTCACTGTGATTTTATTTTGTTTTCTTGAAAAAATGTATTGCAGTAAGTCAGAAGGGTATGACGGTAGACTTAAAGTGCCAGCGGAAATGTTTTGTCACATACATTGTTTTTTTCACCTACCACAGTGGCTGTTTGACAAAAAAGGTTAGCTTGAGGTCCTGTTATATAGTTATGGGAGTAAAGTATATATTGGGGTCCTGTTGTATAGTCCTGTATAACAGCTTTGAATTGTGTGTTTTTGAAAGCATTTGAATTGACTGATTTTCTTTATGGCATTGCTTGCGCCCCCCGGCATTGCTTGCGCCCCCCAATATTGCAGACATGCAAGTTAATCACAATAATTGAAATTATTGCTTCAAGTAGTTTTCATCTGAACCCCTGAATTTGTAATGAGGCGCTCAAAATATATTTATTGCCCACCACAGTTTTCACACTTCTCTTCTCTCAGTCTCGCTCCTCAGGCAGTGACGCCAAATCTTCGGACGACTTGGTATTCGACGTGGCTGCCGACATCCTCAGTAAGCTGCCACCTGATTTTGATATTGAAGCCTCCATGCGTCGCTTCCCTACCGACTACAACCAGAGCATGAACACGGTACTCGTCCAAGAGATGGGTCGCTTCAACAACCTTCTCAGGACGGTCCGAAACTCCTGCATTAACATCCAGAAAGCCATCAAAGTAAGAGGACTGTATAGGCTGTGTTTTTTCATTAGACCAGGAAGGTGCACTCAGTAATTAATTCACAAGGATTAGTGCACGCATGGCTGGAGAGAGTTCCTAGCCTGTTCCTTATAGTCCATGAAGGAGAATGAATAAGTGCACGCGTCAAGACTGAGATAGAGATGATATATCAGGCTCCAGAGAGCATCAGTTGTCTAAGACATTGCTTTTTTGTACAGCTGGGGTCCCACAGAGGGTTGTGCAATCTGGCTTTCTATCGGAAAAGGTTACCTTGTCTCAGGGCAATCTAGCGACTCCTCTAGCACCTGCAAACTGTACTCCTGACGGTGCTTAAACTTTCACTATGTAACTTTTTTCGAAAAACTAGCAAAAGATAGAAAAATCATGTTTTAGGATTAGTAAACGTTAAAAACTAGCACATTGGATCCAGAAGATGAAAACATTAAATGATACAATAATATGTATTTTCGGAAATTGGTTATATTGTCATTGTACTGTTCCTGTGTTCAGTGAATATAAAAATAAAAATTCAACTCTACGTAAAATTTGGGCCAACAGGACAAATGCATGGAACATTAAATAGTGCAGCTTTAAAATCCAAGGGAAACAACAGAGAAAGCTGCTCCCTGTGTCTTCAGCCCAAACACAGTGTACGTGTTTGGGTCCTGGTGGGCGTTTTATTAACAAAATGAAAAGTGGAGGAGGTGAGGGAGTAATCAAAAACAGACCGCAATCTAGCCAGTTTGGAAAGAATGGGTTACACAAAAGTTGTGCACTCACTATGTCATTCTGGATGAGCGTCTGCTTAATGGTGTGAATGAAATGCAAAATAAATTTCAACTTTTTTATTTTTAAATAAATAGTTCTTCAATAATAATATTTTTTCAGCACTGTTGTAAGCTATGGCATCCCAACAACCTGAAAAAAGGCTCCAATATAATTCAAATAGATCCTCTGTCAAGCTTAAAAGCTCTCACTATCATTTGGCAGGTTTTTAGATGTTGTCGAAATTATATTGTGTATATATAGTGTAATATAAACATAACTGTCACAGTTTTACATCCTGTTGTGATGATGAAAAAGGTGAAAGGTTTGCATATTCATATGCAGTTACTCGGTGAACAGAATCAGTTTGCTATGCTGCTAATTACGTTTTCAATTACACAATGTCTACAGACCTGCAACATTACTGAATTATATTAAACTTGACAAAATGTGGATCGTATTGGAGACATTTTGTTGTGATTACCTACTGCTTAATAACGGTTCTCAGATCGATTGAGGATGCTCTTCAAGACTGATTTGTTTTTATTATGGCATTTAAAGTAAAATACAGCTTTGGCCCAGTGAATTCTGAACTTCCTTAACCTGCCAGCTTCAAACAGAGAAAAGACGGGGTGCTCAACAACAAATAAAAATGCTCCAGTTAGCTGGTAATCTCCAAATCTTATTGGTTATCTCAAAATCAATAATGCATTAATTATAAAGTCACAATCCATTATATACTAGACGTCCTCAGTGCTTAGGCCACAAATATGAACAAGGAAGATAACAGTGCAGAGGCATCAAATTAGGTACTTTTGTAGCTGCATCCTCCCCAGCCTGAAGTTTTTTGTCTTCTAACCCACTAATGGACCAATCTCTGCCTGGATTATACTCTACGTGAACGCCTCTGCATTCTCAGGAGGGTCATGAGCTTAAGTCCGGCCTCGTCTCGTGGGACCCCGTAATCCATCAGGAGAACGACACTAGGTCCAGGGAGCCTTCCTAAGGTCACAGTAGAGCCCCCGATACTAAAGAGTGTGGGAGTGTTCTGATCTTTCAGTCCTCGTCTTAGCTAGACAACTCTTCAGATGGTGCTCTAGGCCTGCTGGATTTAAACAAGGTGGGGTTATCAGAAGGATGGCATTGATTCAAGTGGAGCCTAGCCTCCTGCTTAGCCCTTATCAAAGGGCCCCTCTACAGTGACGAGAGTAGCCATTTGGCTGTCACATGTCTCCAGAGGGATGTAGATAAAGAATAAGCCTGGCTGCTTTTACCCACCATAGGCCAGTACTATCCGAGTTCCCTTTTCAGCAAATAGGACCCTGTTGTTTTTTTTGAATACGTGATTATGAATTCTAGTCTGGCACATTATTTGATGCAATGTATTGCCATATCACTTATTTTAACTGTGGGTGTGTGTGCGCGCACGTGTGTGTGTGTGTGCATGCGTGCGTGTGTGCACCTCTGTGTGTGTCAGGGCCTGGTGGTGATGTCAGCTGAGCTGGAGGAGGTGGTGAGCAGCATTCTGAAAGTGCGCATCCCTGGCATGTGGATGAAGAAATCTTACCCCAGCCTTAAACCACTAGGAAGCTACGTAAAGGACTTCTTGGACAGACTCAAGTTCCTGCAGGTACGTCCTGGAATTTGATTCGGGTCAATTTTCCCCTATGTTCAGCAAAGTATCAACGTCCCCTCACTAGGGATGTAACCTGTAACATCAGGTTGCCATCCTGTTTGAAATCGGTATTGAATTAAGAAAACATTGGCCATGTTAGTTAGCAAATAATAACATCAACAACATGTTTTGGTTGCCGTAGTGGGAGGCAACTTACTAATGCTACAATCACCTCCACAAATCATTTGCGATTGTTTCTGTATCTTAGGAAAACCACATTAGATAGTAGGAAAGTGTACATACATTTCTTCTATTTACAACCTGACCCGACAGTTTATGAATAATATAATCCTGATAGAAGAGCTTGGTACACAGTACCAAACCCCCAAAACCAGCATAAGTAATCCACACCATCCACACCATGAGACTGGCTCCTTAAACAGAACCCCCCGACTAAGCATGCATCCCCATGTAACAGCGACTAGAGGCTGATGACCGTCCATACTGTCTAAAAACATGTATACTACATGATGCCAAATGAAGGTACAGTTACAGCCCAACCAAATCATACATTCTCATGCATTGCGGCTGACCAAGCAAGACATATTACATCCTATACAAGAAATAACCTCTTTGACGAACTTCACCATTGTAATTTCAGTTCATGCATTTTCATGTAACCGCAGCATGCACAGGCAAGATGTAATCATCTGATACAAAAGAATAAATGACTTGATGACAAAGGCTAGCGATGAAACCGCCCAACCTATAATCCAGGCCGACGGATTTCCACCGTCAGTATTCCAGATCACAAGTCAAGGATAACCTACAACAGCGCCTACCAGCATCATGGCCTACTCTATACCCTAAAGGTACGACCCTAATGACGCCCCCAGCCCAAGGCATGAATTCTCATGCAACCGCTGGCCTACACGGCAAGACGAAACATTTTATTGCAAGAGAAATAATTACTTGGTGCCAAAACCAAAGTACCAAACACCTTAGCTTTGTACACCTTGTATGCTAAATAAACCCTGCCATCCACCTGAAACATTTGACTAGCACCAATATATGTCATACAGAAATATATGATGAATAACAGGAAACGTGAGGAAGACAACCCTTGATAACCACGACATGACAACCAACCAACATCCAAAAACACAAGCAAAGAACTGGCCAGCGGTCACAGAAAACACATACCCCCCAACAGAGACATCACAAAATTAACATACTATAATTCAGTCATTGCTGTCTATTAGTTATAAAAATATCCACAATCAATAAGCGGATGCATTTATCCAGAGCGACCAACAGCAAATATGGCTTGAAGTAAACACAGGGACAGTCCCCCAAGTAACATAGGCAAAATGCCCTACACGAGGACAAAACTACATTCAGCCAGACGGCAAGCAACCCACAATCTTCCAACCACAAAGACTCCCTCCCACTAAGCCACCCAACATGGGAAGGCAAAGACAACGAACATGATGCTAACAACCCAACCATGCTACCCTGTCCGAATGAACCACGCAGCCACCCAAAAGAAACTGTTGATGAAAATGATGCAAAAGGCACCAACCACAACCGTGACAATACATTGTCCATAATAGAACATGTCAACTACATCACACCAGGACAGAAAACCAACCACCAGAAAGGCCAAGGCCTACCGCAAGACCATTAACCGGCCGTGTGATATATGGCACGAACGTAGGATGACAATGAGAAATAGCTAAACCACAGCAAACAGTGTAATAGTAAATATTGAAAGGAGAACGATTAAGAACTCCCGCATGCGGAAATGTCACAACCAGGTAGCCATTGCCCCTATTGCTGCCACACAACAACCACCACCAATCACACCATCGACTAAGGACATACCAGAGCTGTGGCATGCCAAACCGACCAGCACGAGCAATGATACCCAAAGCCAGCTCAGATGTCAGACTAACCCTGTCCATGCCAATACCGCCCAGCCAACCATACACAAGCATAACACCAACAACCTCCTGACAATACTAAAATGCAAGCATCAAGAAGACCTATAGTAGCAGCGTGCCAACCGCAACAGCCTGCAAGACTACATAGACACAGATCAAACCGTTTAAAAGTATGCATACGCCGCCGTCACCTAAAACACCCGGAGACTTGCACACTGTTAGTTTCAATGTAAGAGACGATACCATATACTGCAGCAAAGGAACACAAAAGTACCCAACTACGTCATCCATACAGTGCGTCCCACACGACTTCCTTACTAGAGGCATACAGATAGATGTCATCAGTGCCGCCCTCACCAAAAACAGAAGAAAACATCAGTGACCTAGAGGCTGCGACACCGTAACAACCGCCTACGGGCGTACCTACCCCAGCAGACATAAGTTAGGTAACATAAACCTCCAGACATGCAATCCATCACTGAAAACATAACATCATGAAGTCAATTAAGCACAACACAAGGCATACAAAATCCCAGTAGAATATGCAACAATACAAAACACCCACCAAAACACCAATCAAGAGAAATCTAAGAGAGGAACTAAAAAAACATATGCAGAGTTGGCAAAGACTTCCATTGACAAAACCATGCAATTAAGGAAAACAGAAATCATGAAATCACTAATCCATCAACTCAAAGACTATCCCCACACAATCCGATACACCACATGACAATACCCACACCGCATGCAGTAGACCACTGTAAACCCCTTACGGAACCACCAAAAGCAGGAAAACCACCAACCATTAATGAAACGTGTGAAAATGCAGGTTTAAATAGCAAAACCCACAGGAACGAACACAGGGACAATATGCAAAACTCCAGAGAAATCGCAGACTACGTCGCACACTATTCCCACATGCTAGAATACAATAAAACCGACCATGTACAAGTTTGACAAACCAAATCAATGAGACATACATTCGAAATGCAAAGAGCCCAGACTTGAACCTGATTTAACATCTCTGGAGAGATCTGATAATGGCTGTGCACCGACGCTCCCCATCCAACCTGATGGAGCTTTAGAGGTCCTGCAAAGAAGAATGGGAGAAACTGCACAAAAATAGGTGTATCAAGCTTGTAGCATCACACTCAAAAAGACTTGAGTCTGTAATTGCTGCCAAAGGTGCTTCAAGAAAGTATTTAGCAGAGGCTTCGAATACTTACATACATGTGCTTTTTTCATTTTTTTTTTACATCTTTGCTAAGATTTTAAACACAGGTGTAAAATAACAAAATGTAGAAAAAGTGAAGTACTGTGAATACTTTCCAGATGCACTGTATCAATTAAAAATTGCCGGACTATACTGTAACCATCAAACACGGTAACACTCTTATATCTCACTCTATTGAAAGCTGTACCTAGGTTACCAAAAGTGATAAACTCCTAACCAATTAACCTATCAGTCAAAATATAACTAATAACAATTAAATCTGGCATCCGTTGTATCCTGTAAGTAATTAATGCCTTTGATTATGTGGTTTGAGCGCATTTGATATTCACAGATTTTCCAGTTTATTTCAAGGTAAGAAATTATGGCAATTTGTGCATTAAAGGCTTATATACAGATGTCAATCAATGTTTCTTATGGGGACTCCCAACCTACTGTAGTGTACAATAGACAATGATCAGTGTGGAAAGTTTCACCAGTAATAAAATGTATATTTGCGTAATATATTGCATCCAGGGGTTTTGAAGCATGCATATATAGTACATCAACAGAGTCAATCACAGACATAAGGGTAGCTTCTACAATTTAAATTCTATGCTGATAAGAAAGGCACAATTTGTTTCTATAAAAGACACCAATTTTTGACAAGGTATTTGGTGGAGGAAAAATGTTCTATGAATGAACCATCTAGGGTACTATTCTTGAGATCATGAAATTGTTGATTTTTGACAAAATTATACATGTTGTTTTGCTTGCATTCAGCACTACTGTAGCTTAAAGCTGCAGTGCAGAATTTCTGTAAACGAGTAAAGTGTGTTTACTGCCAAATACAGTGCAATTGACCTGGCGGCAATAGCCTTAATCAGCATGGTGTGAACTGGTTTGGCAAGGGCTGGAATGTAACGTATGTTTGTTTATATGTAAAAGTTCTGCACTGCAGCTTTAATGTCTATCTTTGTAACTGTAGAAAATCAGACTGGAGATAAAGCAAGTGCCTGAGCATGTGATGGGGCAGCCGCATACAGGACTGCAATCAGCATTAAAAGGAATGTTAAAGATTCTCACAGAGTTAGAGATATAATTGATAGATAGAGTAGCGAAAAAAGACCCAACATCAAACCCTGAGGATCTCCCATTTGAACTAGTAGGAAATTTGTCTGAACACCCTTGTTTATAATTGCCTGGGTTCTATTAGAAAGATTAATGTTGAAACCACAATCCATGTGAGCTGAATTGCTTTAACAAAATAGAATCATCAATTGTATCAAAAGCTTTTGACAGGTCAATAAATAGGGATCTTTCTTTAAATAGTGTTCAGTACTAGATGGTGAATCCATTACAAAGGAAATGCCTTTTAAAATTATGTCTAGATATCTTGGTTTTAATCATTTTTGGTCATGTAGCATGTTCCAAGTGTTTGGGTCCTCCTAGGATCAACATGACATCAGAAAAACTAGAGTAGTACCTTGATACATCTCTGAACCCAAAAATAAATATATAAACTGTCTCTTGTCCATCGTCAAATAAACTAATTAAACTTAAGTGGAGACTGAGAAAGGACAGACCCTAGTCCTCAGGCACATAAACTATATTAGCATAACATCTGGAGACTGAGACGGGTCTGGAGACGTGGTCCTGCACAAAGAAAACCTTGGTTCCGACACACTCACTTTGCCAAGACCACACCACCAAAGGGACACCAAAGGACTGCAAAGACCCTGAATCCTGTCCCACAAGTGTAGTGTATCATGGGGCAACATGAGCAGGCCAGTGACTCGGCCCCCGAGTGGCGCTGAAGTGAGGAGATTCCAGTGGAGAGAGGGAAGCCTACCAGGCAAGCCAGCAAGGGTGGTTCATCAAACATTGCCATCATTCACTTTTAGTCCCCTGGGCCAGACTACACTATATCATAGAACTTACTGAAGAGATGAGTCTTCAGAATAGACTTAAATGTTGAGACTGAGTTTGCATCTCTCACATGGGTTGGCAGATCATTCCCTAAAAGTGGAGCTCTATATGAGAAAGCCCTTCCATCAGCTGTTTGTTTACAAATTTCAGGAACCATAATGTTCCTGGAATTTTCAGGAAATGGAAAAAAAACATTGAGTTCGGGTCAAATATTCCTTTAATTGTGGGCAGGTGGTAGGAGGTGTTTTTGTTTCCATTGACTTCAATGTCCCAGAACGTTTTAGTAACATTAGATGCAAATTGTTGTTAAAAAAACGTAACTTTCCTTATTTACATTGGAAAATGCCTGAACCAATGTTTACACAAGGGACTGTAGAGATTCTTTGATCTGACTTTTCAGAGTGGAGCATTTTTAGATATTCAGACATGCAAACGTGTCACTTTTCTGTGATTTTTGACAATTTGGTAAAAACAGTAGGCTGTCCACATATATATCGTGAGGAAACAATATTTGGGGTGGAGGTCTGAGCCCTGAGTGTACAACTTATATTTTAGAGTTGATAGTGGTGCCACATTCGTATCAGATTAATGTATGATCTGCCATCCATTTAAATGCAGACGCCCCCATTATAAATGTCACTGTCACACAGCCTCTCACCCAATCAAGCAGGATGCATTTTATGTTTACTAGTTCTTTTCATAAATTGCCATAATGTACTTTTTAGGATCAAGTGGCCTTCTCCCAGGCAACAGACATTCATGCCTACTGGGCGAATGATTATTTGATTAGATTGACACTTGTGGTCGTCTAGTGATATATGCTTTACAAGCCAAGGAAATAGCCATTCAGTAACTGGACCATTTTAAATGACTAATGATACAATTATTTTTTTACAGCAAACGACATTTAGTCATGCTACTTAAGCTAGCTAGCTAGCTAATGGGATTTTTCAGTCACCATAGGTCATGCACAAATATCTGGAGTGCATAGAAAGAACAAAAAATAAATAGGCAGACGTCAAAAGATTCAAAATGATCGTTGGATAAAGTGTCATCTATTCAGTATAATTGTAAGCTATTATTGAATCTAAAATCGTTTAGCTTTAGTGATGGTGACCGGATGTTTGGAAGGCAGGTGAGAGGTGTATGGTTGTGGGCGATTGAGGGAGAGCAGATGTGTATGAGAGGGAGTAAACAGTGGAAGCTAAGAGGGATTGGTGTATGAGGCAGGGGAGTGTTTTATCTGAAAATCAATGTTTAATAATGCCACAATAACATGCCAACCATTATGAAACATTGAGTATATAGAAGTTGAATCCAATGTGTTGGAACAATTCGGGGGGGTTAGTACTAAAGCTATAAATAAATCAAGTTTTGAAAGGAGACTTTTAACATTTATGAGCTTAAATCCTTAGTTTATGCTGTTGCAAAAATCATCAAATGAGATCTCCTTAGCGTTTTGTGAGACAGGGTTGATTTTATATTCTACAGGGCTTAGGTACAACCCAACATTTAACAAGGCCAGGATAAGTGATAAAATAAGGGTGTGACAAAGGCTTTACGAGTAGTCTTCCTAACACGTAGGCTTGGTTTAGTGGGAGGTAAGATGAAGGAGCATAATAAAACAGCTTCACAGGCATACAGGCAGACAAAGACAAAGAGGTAACGTAATGAGGACACCATAATGACATACCTAGACAGTAGGCAATGATTAGAGAGATTACTTCCCTGGATTCGGGCAAGAGAACAGCTGTAGTAGTCAAGCAGGAGAGAAGAGGAACAAACGGATGGTCTGAAAACAGACATGCGGAATTTGGCTTTTACACAAACAAATGTGAAAAACGCTAACAATGAGAAAGATAAACTTGTCATTGTGGAGTAGGAAAGACAAACGCAGAGCCAACATCACCTTGATCTAAACATAATGAAATAGCTATAGTAGGATTTAAATAAAGGAGCTAAAGAAAACCTTGAAAAAATTTGTTTGACTGGGGCCGATATCACTGTAGTAGAAGGATCAGGTTTGGGGCCTGTATGCAAACAGGATGATGCTCTGTGGTAGCATCACACCGGATATCTGCCTTGTATAACATGTATAATTTCAGATTTCATGAGGTTTTTGCCTGTTCAGATTGCAGGAAATAAGCTGATTAGAATTGGATCTGGGATAAAAATCTGATCACATAGATAATTAGTATAGCTCAGAGCTGCCCAACCATGTTCATGGAGATCAACCATCCTGTAGGTTCTCTCCAACCCCTCTGCAACCCCTTATTTAGCTAATTATTACAATCAGCTGTGCTAAATTAGATTTGCAGAGAATCCTGCAGGACAGTAGTTCTCCAGGAACCGGGTTGGGCAGCTGTGGCTTAGACCATTTTCATTCCTAGGCAAGTTTCTAAAATAAACATTAACGATCCCGCTACAGAGCTTTTTAATGAAAAAGTAAAATAAAGTTTGGAAAATATAAATATTGGAAACACATCTCCATTTGCTTTTGCATTATATCTCGGTGCTCCATCCCCACTGCAGGACTGGTACGATCACGGGGTGCCGGCGGTCTTCTGGATATCAGGCTTCTTCTTCACCCAGGCCTTCCTGACAGGTGGCCAGCAAAACTACGCTCGCAAACACACCATCCCCATCGATTTGCTGGGCTTTGACTTTGAGGTGTTGGATGACAAGGAGTATCACCAACCCCCTGAAGACGGTGAGAAAGACACAAACGGAGGGAGGGAAGTGTCTGAGAGGGCGCAGAGACGTAAAGGTTTAGTTAAAGAGATGAGTCCTGGGATGTCCTCTCATTAATCAGGACGTCCAGCTTGTTTGATGTAGTCATTCAATTGAAACCTTTTCTTTCGCAAATACTATGCTGTTAGAAAGGGCAGGTGGAAAGTTAGTTAATGACAACAGGAGAATTTGAAAGGAGAGGGTGGGTAGGTAGAGTAAGGACACCTCTTTATTTATATAGACAGAATCCTGCAGTATTGACTCCCTCTGTATTTGCCTGTTCATAGAAGAATGCATGTTCCAGAAATCATTGCGAACGTAAACCACCCACCTTCCTTAGGAATATGACATGACTTAAAACTTGAGCAGATCTAATCGATCTGGGAGCTACACCGCATTCCAAATTATTATGCAAATTAAATTTTACACAGATTTTCCTAAATAGTCGATGCAAATGACAGTCAGTATATTTTTTTAAGTCACCAATCGTTAGAGTATAAGTCGAATTTCATTGAACAAACCACCCAATGAAAACAGTATTTTTTTCAAAAATAAAACCCAAATGCGCTGTTCAAAATTATTATGCTTAACAGAGTTTCAAAACATTTTATAGGTTGTAAAGAACTGAAAATGGTCATTTGTTGAATTTGCAGCATTAGGAGGTCCTATTTACTGAAATCAAAAGCTATTTCAATCAAACACATTTTAACAGGGCAAGTTACATGTTAAGATAGGACCCGTACTTTGATATAACCTTTACAATTCTTGCATTCATTGAACTTGTGAGTTCATTGAGTTTCTGCTTGAATTTCTTTGCATGGTGTCAGAATAGCCTCCCAAAGCTGCTGTTTTAAATCAAACTGCCTCCCACCCTCATAGATTGAGGATCCAGGGGCGCAGATGGCTCAGTGGGTAGGGAGTCAGACTTGTAGTCAGAAGGTTGCCAGTTCGATTCCCGACTGAGCCAAATGTCGTTGTGTCCTTGGGCAAGACACTTTACCCTAATTGCTCCCAGGTCGTTGCTGTAAATAAGAAATTGTTCTTAGTCAACTTACCTGGTTAAATAAAGGTTAAATAAATAAATAAAAGGATGTTCCAAAGGTTTTCAATTAGGTTGAGGTCGGGGGAGGATGGGTGACACACCATGAGTTTCTCTTTTGCCTTAGAGGTATTCTTTGCAGCATGAGATGGTGCACTGTCATACATGAAGATGATTTTGCTACGGAAGGCACAGTTCTTCTTTTTGTACCTTGGAAGAAAGTGGTCAGTCAGCAACTCTATGGGCCCTCTCTTACACCCAGTGCAATTTACATTTTACACCAATGCGTATCATTTCTATCTTGCACCTGATGCATAGGGGACTTTTCCCTCCACAGACGCCCGTCGGTAAATTAGGGAATGAACTTGGGTTCGTTGGGCGGTTCAGCAAAGAGGCGTGTTCTAGCCCAAACGTTCCCTGGTGCTCTCTTGCAGTTCCCGAAAACAATTCTGCCACAGACCAGGAAAAACCTAGTTAAAAGTCAGTGGCGTGTTATTCAGAAGCTATTTTAACCAGCTCTCTCCACGTGATTCTGGCCCAAAACATGACTCCGCCACCTCCTTGCTGATGTCACAGCCTTATTGGGACATGGTGGCCATTCACCAACCATCCACTACTCCATCCATCTGGACCATCCAAAGTTGCACGGCACTCATCAGTAAACAAGACTTAAAATTAGTCTTCATGTATTCCTTTGCCCACTGCAACCGTTTCTGCTTGTGAGCGTTGGTTAGGGGTGGCTGAATAGTAGGTTTGTGCACAACTGCAAGCCTCTGGAGGATCTTACACCTTGAGTTTTGCGGGAGGCGCCATCCGCTTCAAATACCTGTTTTGCTGCTTTGTAATGGCATTTTAGCACCTGCTATCTTAATCCGATGAATTTGTTTGGCAGTGACCTTCCTTATTATGCTTTTTTTCTGCACGAACAGTCTATGCTCTGAATCAGCCACAATTCTCTTCAATCTCAGTATGATGATCACGCTTAAGTTTTTGTGAAATATCTATTGTTTTCATACCTTGTTCAAGGCATTGCACTATTTGATGCTTTTCCGCAGCAGAGAGATCCTTTTTCTTTCCCATATTGCTTGAAACCTGTGGTCTGCTTAATAATGTGGAACATCCTTAAGTAGTTTTCCTTTAATTGGGCTCACCTGGTAAACTAATTATAACAGGTGTCTGAGATTGATTTCAGTGATCCAAAGAGCCAGGAGACACAAAACCATCCATGAGTTTGATTGAAAAACAAAATATTTAATGTTTGACAATTAATTCCAATTTGCATAATAATTTGGAATGTGGTGTAGAAAGGACAAACATTTTATAACAGGTGCAGGTTTATGAGTACCCACATTCATTACAATCGTACATCTTAGAAGTTACATCCTTAGGGAACTATTTTGAAAACATGAATTGTTATGTGCCAACATTGTTCCAGGTTTTTACATTTCACCTTCGCATTTTACTAGTATAGTTGTCCTTTTATTACATTGCACCTTCATGTTTAACTATTTTGTTGGTGTTATAAAATGATGTTGCTCTTTAAGTTAGTTACTCAGTAACATTGCAGTGGCATCATGAAATCACGTAATTAAATATAATTCCTTATATTCCATAGAAATTTGAATGAAATTGAAAGGTTTACAGTTGAGGTTAGTGTTAGGCATCACATTACAGAGGATAAGGTTAGGAATCACATTATTGAGGTTAAGTTTAGGATTACGGTTAGGGTTAACATTATCTAAAACAGACATTTATAAATCTCCTGTCTAGAGGAACAATCTTGCATCACACTGGATTGGATAAAAACTCTGGTGTGAAGATTGGTTACTTAACCGCCAATCCGACATTCGTGATCACGACAGCCTACCAAACATTCACACTATATCACTGATTACACTCACATCCGCTCCTATAGTGCCCAGGTTGTGCAGTGACAGCCCCAGTCATTTGTTTATATTTCACATCATTGACCTTGTCATATGTTCATATTTCACGTAATTGAGTTTTACAAATAGTTCCCTGGAAACGTAATTCTTGAGATTCAGGGCTAGTTCATTATGCCACTATGGCATTCTTGCACCTTGCTTGAATAAGTGTATGTTAGCGCAAATCTGAGTGCTATTCCTCTCTGACTAGGGCCCTTCATGCTCTGAAACAAAATTTATTCGGACAGCTTTTGTAGACACATTCACAGTTGCGCAATATTCTACCAATTTCTTAATAATGGTGTTTACTTAGCTCTGGGGTATACTCCATGGAAATGTTTTTACATCCTACTGCAATTTAGTGCCTTCAAAGGACCTAACTCCAAATTTCCTTTATTTCATAAATTGACATGAATTTTGTCTAACTGTGGGACCTCTCAGAGATGTGAATTTAACCTGAATTCACGTGAAACACCGTAATTACACCTAGGTGGACTCCATTCAATAACAGACATTGAAACACAATTGGTTTCACCACAACTCATTCATGTGTGTCATCACAAAAGGGAAAAATATTTATGCAATCATTTATTTTCAGTTATATGTTTGTAATTGATTCTTATCTGTTGTTCTACATATTATTTTTCACTTTGATATTATGGAAGTTTTTGTGATCAGTGGCAAAATACTCTAATTAAATCAATCTTTATGTAGTAATAAGAAAATGTGGACAGGTGAAGGGCAGGTGAATAACTTCTGAGAGCCACTGTCTGCTGATAGGAATGTGACTGATAGCCAATCACTGAAAAACAGTCAGTCAAAGTGACAGCTGTGACTACACACAAAATGACTTTGAGCCCAAACATGCAGGCTTTGCCAATTGAAACAAAACATGCCTACATTTATTTTTATAGAGAAAGAATGTGCCCAAACAATGATATAATAGCATTATGCGGGTGCATATCTAGATGTTTATATTTTTGCCTACAGTAGCACTGTTATGGAAGGTCATTCCTGCACAACTTATCCCCACTTATGTGTATAACACATCTCACTGACCTAAGAAAACCTTTCAAACATGATACACACCAATAAGAGGTCCCCCAGGGTGAAATTCCATTTAAGGTGACATTAGTTTCATGTTGGGAAAATGTTATATATTTCATATAATTTGTTGCATGCGTATGTATTCAACACCCACACACCGTTTTAATTTTAATAAGAGGCTCAATCCCTGCTGATAAGAAGCCATAGTTCACTGTAGGGAAGGTGTGTTTTAAAGAATGAATAGTGTTAGGTTACATCTTATCTTCTGACCACAGTAGGTAACTCCCGTGCCTTCTGGCAAACTAGAGGCATGCTTTCAGATGTTAGTTTTTTAAATAACAGCTTCGTTTTTGCTCCCCTCCCATACAGCCAGCGTTATGCAGAGCATGGCTTACCCGAGGCATGTCCTGCTTTTTTGATAGAGGAGAGAAACTGGGAAAGTCAATAGAAAGAGTGCAGAAATAGCAATGGTGGAACCAAACCCATGCTGCGGCATATATGTGTACCAGAGACTGCTTACAATGCTAGATCAACCTAGGCCTGGATATCATTTCAATTCGCCAAAATATAAGCTATTGAATTTGTTAAAAAAAAGAAATGTTTATTACCATATGTTTTACAGTCTCCACCGGTCCCCTGTTGTTCTTTCATCTGCCTGTCAGAGGATGCAGCTGGCCCCAAGGGAGGAGACCAGCACTTTAAGATGATGTGTGCATCTGAGTGTAAACAGGTGGTGATGCATTTCTGCATCTATTGTCTCTCTGATTATTTGCTTCTCAGGTGTGTACATTCATGGGCTCTACCTTGACTGCGCACGTTGGGAAAGAAAGACCAAGCTCTTAGCGGAGTCCTACCCCAAAGTGCTACACGACACCATGCCCGTGGTGAGTGCCTCAACAAGACCACAACAAACTGTTTTGTTCCTGGTCGAAAGATCATCTTAAACTTTCATCAGGAATGTATTTTTATAGACCATGTTATTGCTATATTCATGTGAATGTTACATTTATTACATATAATCTTAATTAATATTAGATGAGATAACAGAAGCATAAATATCATACCACCAAATTCATTCAAGTTTGTAGTCACATTCTTGATGTAGTGATTGTGTGCTGGGAATATACTAAATATTTCCCAATCACAAAAATGGAGATGCTCTGTATGCCGTACCCATCATTGTTCGGGTAGCATGTTGACGGGAAAAAGCTAATGCCGTACAGGAAGTGATGTGTTTGACGAATCAAATCAAAACCTAAGACAGTTTTTTATATATTTGAAGTATACTATGCTAGTTAAACATTTCAATAACTATGGAAGAAAACAGTAAGAAGAAAGTATATGTAGTAAACAGGTTATGCATGGGGCATTGACAGTGAACTGACGTTACAGAATTGACAGTCAGGCAAAAGTATTTCGGTTTTTGGAAGTAACGTTGTTCAGCTTTAATTTAGGAAGAGTTCAGAAATCAATATTTGGTGAAAAAATTATAATTGTATAATAATAATAAAAATAATAATTGCCTTGCATGCGTCTTGGCATGCTCTACACCAGTCTGTCACATTGATGTTGGATGACTTTATTCCACTACTTGCCCAAATCAGGGATGGGCAAAGATACATCCAAATGTATTTAAAAATAAAATACAAAATACTTTAATTTTAATTGTATCAAATTAAACTACAAAATACAGCAGCCACAACATGTATCAAAATAAATTACTGTATTTTAGTATTTAAAAAATACTCAAAATACTTTCCATTTATTGCCTTATTTGATCCATCCATTCACCAGTACACTGACTTAGTTGATGCTCCTATCTACATTTTACATTTTGTACAATTTAATCATTTAGCAGATGCTTTTATCCAAAGTACAAAGCACACTTTTCTCTGTGTACCGGTATATCAATGATGTAACTTGTGCCGCTGGTGACTCTCAGATCCACCTGTATGCAGATGACACCATTCTATACACATTCTGTCCTACATTGGACTCTGAATTAACTAACCTTCAAAAGAGCTTCAATGTCATTCAACACGCCTTCTATAGCCTTTAACTAAATGCCACCAAAACTAAATGCATGCTATTTAACTGCACACTTCCCATACTGTATGTACCTGCCAGCCTGACTGGAATCTCCACTCTGGATGGTCCAAACTGGAATACATGGACACCTAAAAATACCAAGGTGTCTGGTTAGATTGTTAATGTGACACTGGAATGAAAATGAACAATCTCCAATCTAAAATAAAATCTAGGATTGGCTTTCTATTCCGCAACAAGTCCTCCTTCACCTACCCTGCCAAAAACACCCTGGTAAAAATGACTATCCTACCAACACTTGACTTCGGGGATGTCGTTTACAAAACAGCCTCCATCTCTCTCCTTAAAAAGTTAGATGTAGTCTATGATAGTGTCATCCGTTTTTTCACCAATGCCCCATTTAACACCCACCACTGCAACCTACCGTATATGCACTAGTGGACTGGCCCTCATTACACACTTGGCGCCTGACCCACCGGTATCACCTAATATATATGTCCCTTTTAGGAAAAACCCTATACTCTCTTCTCACCATTACCTCACCCTCCCATAACCTGCACTCAAGCAGGTACATCTACCTGGTCACCCCAAAAGCCCAGACCTTCTTTGGCCGAAACTCCTTTTTTGCAATGCTGACCCTCCTCTCTCACATGTACACTTCCTCTCCCCATCTGATCTAGTGCCTTTGTACACACTGATTTGCACAGCATTTTATTTACAGTATATTATTTCTTGTCTGTTATTTGCACAATATCCATTTGCACAGTCATGTTCAAGTGTTAATTTATTACATTGTATTTGCCTTCCACTTTAAATACCAATTGATCTACCTCTCAAACTCTGATTTCTGTTGCACTAATTGTACATATACTTACACCATTTCTTGTGTAGTTTTGACATTTTGTATTTTTTTTTCCTTTGTGTAATTCATGTGTATTTCGTATTCATGTCTAACTCTGTCTCAACTTGCACCATTCTGCTTTATCCTGGCCAGGTCGCCGTTTTAAATGAGAAATTGTTCTCAACATGCCCACCTGGTTAAATAAAGTTTGAATACATTTTTTTTCTAAACAAGGACATCCCCCTGGAACAACTTAGAGTTAAGTATCTTGGCCAAGTACAAAATGACATTTGGCAGTTGGGAACCGAACCAGCAACCTTCCAACTACAAGTATGACTCTAACAACTGAGCTATCTGACGCTATCAATCCCTCCAATCTCGTTCTGACTAGCAAAACAGGGAGAATGACTTTGAGGCATGCATTTCTAAGTGCATCTCAAAAAATTTAAAAAATTGTGGAAGTTATTTTGTCCATAATTTAATTCAGAATGGGACATATCATCTAGATTCATTACACATAAAGTGACATATTACAAGCCTTCGTTTGTTTCAATCTTGATTATGGCTTGAAGCTCATAGAGAAAAAAATCCAGTTCCTCAAAATATTAGAATAAAGAATTTATAATACAGAAATGTGGACCTTCAGAAATGTATTCATGCACTCAATATCTGGTCGGGGCTCCTTTTGCATGGGCTCCTACATCAATGCTGCGTGGCATTGAGCCTGTGGCCCTGCTGAGGTGTTATGGAAGCCCAGGATGCTTTAATAGTGGCCTTCATCTCATCTGTTATGTTGGGTCTAGTGTCTCTCATTTTCCTCTTGAAAATAGCCCATAGATTCTCTATGGTGTTCAGGTCAGACAAGTTGGCAAACATGAAGATATAAAACTGTACTTTTTTGTGAAGAAGCAACAACAAGTGGGACACAATCATGAAGTGGAACAAAATTTTTTGGATATTTCAAACTTTTTTAACAAATAAAAAACTGACAAATTGTGTTACTGTGTGTTGTTATATAGGTATTTTATTATTACTTTTTAGATTTATTTTCTGTAAAGCACTTTGGTCAGCCTAGTGGCTGTTGTAAATTGTGCTATATAAATAAAATGACCTTGACCTTGACCAGAGGATCCCCAAATCCAGGTGTGAAAGACTTGTTGCATCATTCCCAAGATGACTCATGGCTGTACTAGCTCAAAAGGGTGCTTCTACTCAAGCAAAGGGTCTGAATATTTATGACCATGTGATTTCAGTTTTTCTTTTTTATTAAACTACATTTCAGTTTTTTTCTGTCAAGATGGGGTGCTGAGTGTACATTAATAAGAAATAAAATGAACTTGTTTGATTCTATGAAATGGCTGCAATGACACAAAGAGTGAAAATTTAAAGGATCTGAATTCTTTCTGTACCCACTGTAAATACATTTTTATATTACGTCACATTTATGAGACTGATGAAAACACATATTTTTCTTCCCCGTTCTACCGGGTCAGATTGAGTAGTTTATCCCAGAAATGAGCTATCAATCTAACATAATTAATTCCTCCCAAAAATCATATATACATGATGGAAAAAAGCTAGAGAACCTAGCTAGCTCCAGTAGCTACAGATTGAGCAACATTCGGTCACCGAAAGGTTTTCATATTATATTGCGTTTATCACAAAATATACTATGAGAAGCATGAAAAACACATTTTGTTCTCTCCAGTTCTATACGCGTATTCAGTAGCCTGCCTAAAAATGAGCTGTCAACCTTCAAAATGAAAGTAGTATACCAAGTGTTATACAATTGTAAGTTGCTATTTTATACAGTAGATAAGTAGCATTTTACTTTCTAAAAAAATTATATATTTTGCAGTAAGGATTGCTAGCTACATAGCTAATGCAATAGCACACTAAGCATAAAATGAATGTCAACATAAATGATTGTTCTTGAAACAAAATGGGTTTGTCATTTGCCCACTCCATCCAGTTGGCATTGGTTGTCTTTTTCATTTATTTTTATGAACATTGAAGTAAGTCTTTTAAACCTCTCTGTATGTGTTGGGAAACGGTTGTGGTCAGTGATACAAATGCATTTGTCAAGCTCGCCTCAACACCTCCATGTAAAGCTTGTTGATTCCATTCATTGCAGTAAATTGTCCTCCACTGGCATAGACTCACAATTACCATATAGACACCACTAATCTGAATTTGATCACGTTTCCTCCAGTTCATCTATAGTAGCAGCTAATGCAGCATGCTGTGCTTGACAATCCAGCTCAATTTTTCATATATTCTCAGATTAGAACATACAATATATGACCAAATGTATGTGGACACCCATACTAATGGTGGATGAGGGATTTGGGCACTTCCATATTGATGCCCATGGTTTTGGAATGGGGTGTACAACAAGCTCATATGGGCATGGTCAGGTGTCCACATGCTTTTGGCCATATGGCCTAAATCAAAGTAGGTTAGTTCCTGGTGCCAAATGAGAAAGGTGATGACATTAGAGAAATAAAAATGTCCATATCGTTGTGATTTCCCAGACTAGGATACACTACCTGAATTATTATTATTTTTTAAGACAGAAATAATCCTTCCATTTTATGCATTTATCAATGTGAATCCTGATAGGAACACAGCTGAAAGACGTTAGATGGCTGAAAAAAATCAAAGAAAACTAAAAAAGAACTTGTAACCCGATCTGTATGCCATGGACATTTTTCAAGGCGAAATAAAACCATGACTACATAATTTTTTAGATCTCCCTTCCCCAGTCTGGACCCAGCAAATATGCAAATACATCATTCCCTATGCCTAAATACCACCAAACTACATTCATTTCCTGTTTTCATACACAATGACTCTGCTGTTTTGTTCCTTACGAGGCAACATCAATGCTTTATAAGGTGTGTAAATGCCAGTATCATTTTGTTCCACATTCTATAATACTAGAAGACACTGCACCATAACTTGGTTAATTTGAGGTTAAATTAAAACTGCTAGCAAAAACATCAGATTATGAATATTCAGACACGCAGCTGCTTTGTTTAACACTAGCAATTAAAGGGTCTGCCCATTTTACTGCTGTTGGTGATCACATTTTCAGCCTGGTGACTCCAGCTGTCCCTCTCTAGAGCTTGTCCCGTTTTCCCTCCCCACCAAACTGTTTTGATGCTACACAAAGACTGTGGACACACCCCGCCCATTCCGATCTCCATTCATGAACACTAATTGAACACTGATTAATGATGTGGCCTCAATACAATAGGTTGTGAATCTTTCAGATTCCCCACCCAGTACAGCCAGAAGAGGACTGGCCACCTCCTTGAATCTGGCCCCTCCCTAGGTTTCATCTTAGGTTAGACCTACTAGGAAGTTTTTTCTAGCCACTGTGCAACAACTTGTTGTCGCATGCCCTTTCTCCCAAAGCCATGTATCTGGCAAAGCACATTGTGACAACTGCTGTTATAAAAATTGATTTATAAAATACATTTATATATTCATTGCAATACCCACACTATGCAGCGTAATTGCAAGCGTTTGTTTTCATAATTTTGTATTCACAATTTTTCTGTAATACATAGAATCTATTTTGAGATTATATTTTGAGATATATATGAATATATAGTCATCCATATTATATTGAAAATAATTTATACTGGTATTATATTGTGATGTCAGTTTATGGCCATATTGCCCAGCCATATTTGAGGTGATAAAGATTCATGGATTCTGTTCCAACTAACTCCACCAGAGATAAAGTGATAATATCTTGCCTTGTATCAATGAGCCCAACTTTAGAATCTCCTGTGTTAACCTATCGCTATTCTATGTCCTAACTCCTAGGAGGCAGCTCTTTTTATCAGACTACAATACCCTGTAGGCACTGAAGAGTGTGAACAACAACAAACAGCAGAATAATAAATGATGCTGCGTTATTCAACCCAGGAGAATGTTTTTAGCTTTGTTCTTCAAGTTCTCTAGGCCTGTCGCAGCTTGCAACAATTTCAGCCCAAACTTGGCATGCGCAATAACAAAGTTTGTTTCCTGTCATCCTTCTTTACTTTTCTAGGGGTATTCTTAATTACAACTTGATATGGTGTATGAATAGTATATTAAGAGATTAAATTAGATTGCTACTGGCGGATTCCTGCAAGAAGCTCAGACACATTATAAATGATTGCTTTGGAGGTTCTGTTGTTTTTTTCTCCCTTTATCTTTTTCCTCACAATGCAGGCTGTTGAATAATCCACAAGCTTTAGTTTTCATATTATTCAGACATTTTAGGGCAGTCTTATAACCAAAATCAGTTCTTTACAAAAGTAGAACTTAAAGGGATATTTCACTAAAATTACAAAATATCACTTTAGTTACTCTGTAAGCAGTTTAAAGGTGGTGGGCAAATAAACAACAATGACCTGGAAACAACACATGAAAAATGACTGTTAATTTGAAGGTACTAAAATCACGTTCTTAGATATTTGGAAAATGACAGATTTTAATCATTTCTGCATATTTGATTCGATGTTGGTTAAAACTTACTCCAAAGTGCAGACTTTCAGCTTTAATTTGAGGGTGTATCCATCCAAATTGAATGAACAGTATAAGAATTAACAGTATTAACAGTATCAAATTATATTACAAATGTCTCTGGATTTAAAAGTTGGTGGAAACATTTAGGATAATGTAAGTACACAACTAAGAAATATATATAATATAGCTATAGTGATGTTTGCTTTTTTATGCAAAGTACATATTTTGTTATTGTTTTAGAAAACTACATAGTGTACCTTTAAACAATACAAAATACCGATAACAGTAGAATATAAAAATGAAATTTTCTAGAAACAAATGCATATTATGGACACAATAATGTGTATTTTCAGAAATTGGTTATATTGTCCCTGTATTATACCTCTGTTCAGTAAAAACATACATGTAAAACTATTCATTTTACAGATCTACGTAATTTGGGCTGACAGAACAAATGAATGGAATGTTACATAGTGCAGCTTTAAGGGGCCAAATGTATTTGGACTATTGGCTTTTGAGCTGTTCCATGGCCAAGTGTGTCATTAGGTTATTTACGTATAAGCAGATGAACAATCTAGATTTTAAGTGTGGCATTTGCATTAGAAATCTATTGCAGTTAGCTGTCAATTTGAAGTCCAAAGATTAGTTGTCCCAAGTTGTAGCTTATTGACGAAACTGGACCCTTAACAGGATATTTGCTTAAAACCCAATCAGTACAACATAGAAAATGACCACAGAATCAATTCAGCACATCTGTGACGCAGTCTAAAAAAAACGGTTATGTTGTGAGCTTCACAAAGCTTGAATTTATGGCAGGGCTGCCTTTCAGAACCCGATTGTGTCCAAGGCCACAGTCAGTGCTTAATTTGTAAATTTGAAGGTCCCGGAACACACTGTGTTAGTCCATCACCGTATGATGGTGTACCCATCCACAAACTTCCCACTCCGTAGCACACCATAGGGGTCTATATTGTAAGAAAAAAATATCTATACTCATCAGTACAAAGCTCAAACAAAGAAATTCAACAGTCAATGTTTGTTGGTTTTTTGTACTTGAATTGACGCAATTCCTTGAGGATTCTACATTTAAAAAAAACTATTTTATGCACTTATGCCATCATAAGCTACATGAAAATGAAAATACATGAAAATAGTAATGGGTATAATGATTTTAATAATTTTATTTCTTACTTTCCCATTTCAACAGTAACTGCGGCAATCACAGGTCCGTCTTTGATAACGTCATGCATTTTAGACATTCCTTTTTGTGTAACAAACAGAGCCGGCCCAGCCACTAAGCGACCTTTGCAATTGCAAAGGGCCCCGTGGCCAGCAGAGGGCCCCCTAGAGTCACTGCTAGCTGAAAAAAATCACACATCAAAAGTAACATAACATAAATAAATAAAAAGAAATGGGCCTACAGCGCTCTTTATCAGGCATCATGATAAGGACAGTTGTTATTTATTTATTTATT
>JACXGM010010657.1:0-26061 GCA_016801145.1 Umbra pygmaea | reverse complement strand
TCATGCATGAGGTCGAGGGGAAAGTCAGAAAATGCATGGTCAGGCTTGAACCACTGACTAGCATGACGCAGACTGTCCTGCAATGCAGTGACTTAGCCCACTACACCACACGGACCCACCGGTGGATGTGTTTTGAGACAAATGTCAGAATATCTGAATGTAAATTAATTTCTGAATGTACTGAAACGGGTTTACAAAGGAAAATGTTACTGATAAAACAATGCTAAAAAATAGACTGTCCTGCAATGCTGCACTCCGCCATGCGAACCCCCCGAAATGCATCGCAATGCCTCCTGAAACTGCAAGCTTGCAATAAATCATTACATGGATATCTGTCTGGCATTCTGCTGGGAAAAGGGGTTAATTTAAATGTGACTGAATTCAGCTTAATCCAAATTACAAGCAAACTTTCATATCATTGTTGTTTTCCAAATGTATTTCTGTGAGCTTCTTTTATTTGTTGTTCCTTAAATTGAACCCATAGTTCAACAGATGGCACTGTATAAAATCAACCTGGGCCTAATTGCAACCTTGTGGTTTCATGTGGCACTATGAGGCTAGACATTTCTTAGAAATAGGCACAAAAGGATATGCTCAATCTTCCTTGCACTTCCCGTTAGCAATCACACTGTGAGCTCTAAGAGCCAACCAAGCTTTAGGTGTTTATCAAAAGGTACGCTAAAAATCATTGCTTTAACCCTTGACTAACTGTACATATGAAAGACCTATCTGTTACCTAGTGGTTTTCTTTCCATCTTACCTACAGTACTTTGCAAACGTGTTAGGCACCCTTGATTTCTTTTACAAAATTGTAAACAAAATTATTTAGTTTTTTGTCTTGTGGATTAGTGTATAAAAGAACACTTTTTGCAAGATTTGCAGTCCAATAATTTGCAAATGATTACAGAGAGAAGGGAACACGCAATCATCACAGTATACAACCAAGTCAATTAAACTACAGGGATATTAATCTGTCCAGTTAGGGAGCATAAGTGATTGTGAATCAATGTCACCTGTTTTGGTGAAAATGAAAGTGACAACAGGTGCACTGGAGAGGCAACAGCAAGACAACCTCAAAAAGGGAATGGTTTTGCAGGTGGTGGACAGAGGCAATTATGCTCTCCTTCCTGACTGATTCTTCTCTAGTTTTGCATTTTGCTGGTGTCTGTGTCCCTACTGGTAGCATGAGGTCACACCTGCAGCCCATTCAGGTTGCATAGATAGTCCAGCTCCTCCAGGATGGCACATACGTTTGTCTCCCAGTACAGTCTCAAGAGCATGGAGGAGATACCAGGAGGAGATACCAGAAGACGGTCTGTTACATGAGGAGACCTGGACAGGGCTATAGAAGGGCATCAACCGAGCAGCAGGACCGGTATCTGTCCTTTGTGCGAGGAGGAACAGGAGGAGCACAGACAGAGCCCTACAAAATGACCTCCAGCAGGCTACTGGTGTGCATGTTTCTGAACAAACTGTCAGAAACAGACTCCGTGAAGATGGCACGAGGTCCCAACGTCTTCTAGAAGGAACTCTGCTTAAAGTGTTACGTCATTTCGTTCTCAATGAATTACACAATGAACAGTAGTTATTTTGATCTTTAATATTTTTTGTTCATCAAGACCTGATGTATGATTTAAGCAGTGTTGGGAAAGTTCACTTTCTACATGAACTAGTTCATAGTTCAGTTCACATATATTTTAATGAACTATTTCAGTTCATAGTTCATACTTAAAAATTGAACGAAAGTTCACAGTTCCAAAAATGAACTACTTTTCAGTTCTTTTTTCCATATGTTGCTGCGAGCAATTATTTTTCAAAATGAATGCCCACAGCCCATATAGAACCACAGACAGCAATTATTTTATCAGTTTTAACGCTGAAACTATGCGTCAGATTTCATCTTCATGTTCAATTTTGAATCCTTATCCAACCAGGGTTTACAGTACATTAGCATTGAGGGTACAGCATTTATTCATTGTTGCTTTAACACTTGTTGCTGTCCATCCAGTCCACACTAGTAGCAGCTACAGCTTTCACCCCTACAGTATATATTATATTCTCAAATAGATGAGGAAATATGAGCTGCTTGAATGGTCTTTTTTAATGAGGAATTATTACGAGGCGCAGATGTCTCAGTGGGTAGGGAGTCAGACTTGTAGTCAGAATGTGCCAGTTCGATTCCTGACTGAGCCAAATGTTGTTGTGTCCTTGGGCAAGACACTTTACCCTAATTGCTCCCAGGTCATTGCTGTAAATTAGAAATTGTTCTAAGTCAACTTACCTGGTTAAATAAAGGTTAAATTAAAAATAAAAGAAAAACAGGACAGTAGTCCTTAAGGTGAAAATGTTGTACAACTTTAATAATTTTCCATTTCAAATTCCATTTCAGTACATACTAAAAAGTAATACTGGAATCCTGGAAAAATATACCAGGCAGGTTCAACAAACAAGGTACATAGTATTTATACTATATATAGTTGAAAGGCTAGCTTCAGATCAATGTGCGGTTTCAGGTTTGCTGTGGATGTGACTGCAGTCGGGCAAAGTTTGTACAGAAATGTAAGATCTTTCCCATACTTACCTTCTTTGTCATAAAACAAATTTAAATGATCATATGATGCCGATCCTTGCTGTTTGGTCTCCTACATGCTGTTGCATTCATGCTGCTTTTTGTTTTGATGACGCATGAGGTGCGAGTCGCGACACTGGTGGCTGGTGTTGCCACTTGCCAGATGACAGCGAGAGGTGTTTCTTCCGGTACATATTAAGGCCTATTTACGTTTTTTTTCAGCCGGGTTTTCACCTAGAAGGCTCTATAGGAATCTGGCACCCTATTGAACGAAGTTAAACTGCGAGAGCGTGCCTTTCACAGACACCAGAATGAACGAGTTCACAGTAACATTCATCAGGCAGTAATACAGTGTCCTCCGTTCAGTTCACGTTCACCCAAAATATGTACGAGTTCATGAACTATCGTTGCCTGGCAAGCGAGACCCACATCAAGATGTTGGTTCTGGGAACTCACCATTGGCAGTGCTCAATCTGAGGGGCGGGATAAATGGTTGTCTTTCAAATTTCCTATGCACGCAATAGGATAGCGCTACAACCAACCAGAGCAACAAAGTGTCCAGTCGGCAAACCTCCAAACACATCTCCCTTTTGTAAGAATGACTTCAATGCCGTTCATTGTTAATTTCTCAAGTCGTGGCCAAAGCCGATTCGAAAGACCGCTGTTCGCCAGCAGCAGCAACCATTTCTTTGTTTTCCCGTAATTACATCAAGCCCGCCTACCAACTCTATACACGTTGTGATTGGCCGTTCAGGCACAACACTGGATTTAAGTGTTCCGTTACTTTTTTTAGCAGTATATTTGTATTTTGTTACAGAAAGTATATTTATGTCACCGAACAATTTTCAGATAAAAACGTGATAGCTTGTATTGGATATAGGTAAGTGCATGTTGAAAACAAAATATAAAAAATGTGCAAATTATCAATTACTTAATGTGTTTAGAAACCAAAACAGGTGTAGAAGGAATTAAACTGGGTGAATGACAACCAAACTAAAGTGAGGGTGTCAAATGTAATAATTGCTAAGCTAACTTTGAGCTAATATCTACGGCTGTGTAATGCTAATTTATATTACTCTGTATTGGCAACTTTTTAATTCTGTATGGTAGTGTAAGATTTCAAGTTTATTTTTATCTTACTGAATTTGGATACACTTTTTTTTGAGAGTCCAAAATTCCACCTGTAGGTGCTTTACAGATAGCTTGTTGATAGTTTGTTGATGATATGACAGCTATGTTGATAAGCAGCTAAGTGTGTTGTTTAGGGATAGAGATACATTTACAATAGGGTTTAGGGAAATGGTAAATGTTAGGGTTATCATTAGGGGAAGGGTTAATGTTAGGATTAAGGTTAAAGTTAGTGGATAGTTTGTTAACATGATGTTCATAGTTTGTTGATAATCTGTAGAGAATCTACCGATACACTTTTAGGACCCTCAAAGTTTAACGCAGCATTTTAATGGCTTCTGTGCCTATTAAACAATAGGATAAATTAGCTCCTAAAGTCAGCTTGTTATTATTATTTTTTCTGCCATATAAAATGCAGAGGCCTGTGATAGCATTGGTGCACTTTAGAGCTTCACACCCTAAACTGCCCAAACTGCACTAATACTACAGTACTAATGTACATTGTAAAAAAGGCTGGTACAATTTTTATTATTTTACAAGCAGTTCTTTCAAAATAATAACAGAAAATCACTGTCTTTATACTTGATATTTTCTGTAAATAGAGACAAACAGTAACTGCAGTGTGATTATGTCTGTCTATTAACACAATTGAAACTTTGATGGAGGAAAGGGAGGCTTGGATGCCATTAAGATGAATGACATCATTTGGTCAAGATGGTCAGGGAGGAACCTACCAATATGGTGCTTTGGGAAATATAGATAGTAATTCAGATAGTAATTCATCACAATACTATGTATACCTTTTGTGAGAATGACCCAGACAAACCGTGTCTTCCGGTTACCATGTGTAGTACCTTTTCTACAAATCCATGCACATTGTCCTTCACTCTTTTGTACTCATGTTTTTATATTTCAAAATACAGGGACATTAACCTGGAGGGACATTTGGCACAGTCAGGAATCGAACAGGCAACCTTATGACTACAAGTGGCTCAGGAGTTAGGGAGTCAGTCTTGTTTTCCGTTTTGATTTCTGACTGTGACAAATGTCATTGTGTCCTTGGACATGGCACGTAAACCTAAGTTGCTCCAGGGGGATGTCCCTGTACATACTGTAAGTTGCTTTGCGTAAAATATTCTGCTAAATGACTAAAATGTAAAATATTTATTTTTAAGTTTGACTCCCAAAACACTCAAGACCTTTAATGTCTTTAATAGTTTATAAAATAATGAGGGAATGACCCACACCAGGTGATGAAATCGCTCAAAATTTTCCAAATACTTTTGGACCCATAAAAAAGGGGTTCCATGGGGGTACCAACATGCTGAAGTTCCTTACATCATTCACCCGATTTGGATGTAAATACCCTCAAATTAAATCTGAAAGTTAGTAATTTCAGCTCATTTTCATTATTTAATTTCAACTCCAATATGCTGTGATAGACAGTTGAAATAATAACTGTGTCAATGTCCAAATATTTATGGACCCAACTGTCAAACTCAAATGACCATTGAAGCTAGATCCCAGACTGTACATTTAAACATTCAATTTTGTGGGCAGCGAAGGAATGCCAAATTGAATATGTCATAAATTACACATTTACGTTCTTCAGCTTGCTTTGATTAGGTCGGCATGTGCTAATATGTTCCATTTCCGTGTGTGTGTGTGTGTCTAATGGTGCAGAGCTATGCCTGTATTTACAAAGCCTCACAGTCAGGTTCGTTTGTGACTAATGGGGGTGCGATAAAGAAATTAGAATGTATGGAAACAACAACAAATCTATAACGTTAATCTAATATCGATGTGTGAGGCGGTGTAATCTGCATGTCATCTGAGACACATTCCTTAATTAAGGAATTTATTTATTTATCTTACCGCTGAGAAAGAGAATATAGGGAACAGTTGGCTGCAGTTTGGAATGACAGGATACATTGAAAAGCTACACACATGCATTTCAAAATCAGTCGGCAATTGTTTTTGGCCTCGCCTTAATTTCTTCTATGGCTCTGTTTCTCAGCTGTAGGCTACATAAATAAAAAGAGTTAAACTCTATGTATAATATCGCAGTAACTGATTGGGTAAATCACCAATGTTTAGACATTAACGGGCCTGGTTTAAAGCCATCACACTGCAATCAAAATGGAAGCCAGGAACATATGCGGAAATTTCTCAGACACCAAATGCCCAGATTTGACAGATGCCAAATTTGAAATTGATTATGACAGCATTTGAAAAGACTAAAAGAGGAAAAAGAACAAAAATGAGGGAATAAAGAAGAGTAGAGATGATCTGCATTGACCCCTTCCCATTATCTATGTTTGCGTGTGTCTGTCTTTCATAAGCAGTGTGTGTCAATCACCCGTCAGTATAGAAACATTTGTATAGGGGGATCTAAATGGTTATAGGTTAAGTGAAAGTAAACCTCTGTGGGTTAAGGTTAGCTAATAACACCTAAGAGGTCTGATTGTCTCATCCTTAAAATCAAGGTATATTATCTTTATATGTGTACATTTGTGGTAGAGATTTCCTTTTGTTTTGTTTTTAATTCTGTCTTTGTCTTTCATATCTATTTAGAAGTAATGTATTACATTGGATAAGTCCTGTGAAATGCAATGTTCAACCAGGTTAAAAGGAACCAGGATATTCAGAAACCTTTCTGCAGTACAAATTACTTTTGAAGTGACAAAGAAGTACGTTTATGTATTCGCACAACTACAGTCTTTGAACACCATCAACTTTGCATTTGTTTTTGTGCTGCAAACAAGAAGTTGTCTTGCCACAAAAATTGTTGCCAGTTAAAGCAACATACTCATAAATACATCATTTATACTTTATAGAGTCTATGGAACATGACAAACAGTGGTTTTGATCTATGATGCCCACACAATATCCATCTAAATGGAATCCAGTGTAAAACATTTTTTTAAAGACTCCTACACATAGAACATCAATAGTCAAAAATATAATCAGTCTCTAAATAATAATCTTTCAGATACAGTACAGATATCTGAAAGATATTATTACTAAAACTAGTAGGTTTAGTATATATGTCTGGATGGTCTACATGTTACTTTTAGTCCCCAATAATATATTTACTTTAAGAAAAGTTGCTAATATACACAGTAACATCAGACATTTATCCAGTTCCATTAAATTAATTGTACAATATCTTGTAAAAAAAACAAATAAAAAGGCTTTCCCACTGGGATTTTGACTTGGCAAGATATGGAGCAAGAGGCAGCAGTCTACTCCACAAGCCCCAAATGTGTTTTTTTGTCATGAACCGTAGAACACACATTTACCCTGCATGTGTTCAAAACAAACTCATCTATTCATATTTATTTAGATGATTTAGACCATCATGGCTGTATGTATAAATCTAAGCTCCCAAAAACTTTATTTGGGAGAATACTAAACTACATTTCAACTAAATATTTTTGGATCTCTGATATACAGTATCTGATGCTAACCAGCTTTGCATTCACACTGGATTTGTTTTACTTGTGGAACGTCTGGTAATATAGTTATGTGCATGAGCACGAAGTACCACATTTGTAATTTTATATTTGTCAGTGTGTGCCATATTGTGTCAGTAAGTGTTAACTTAGCTGGTGGAGTAATCATTCTAGCTGGAAAAACACAAAAACAATGAATAGACATCCATGTTTTAAGACAAATGTCAGAATGTTTCAGGTGCTGAAAAGGGTTCACAATGGAAACGATTACTGATAAAAATAATGCTAAAGATATATCTGCCTATACTGTATCACGTGAATGCTTTTGTTCAGCCAATGTTTTAAACAGTTAGTTGAAAATTAATTCTTAATTCATGAGTAAAAAAGTGGCTGGTGAAACTCTTGCTGTTTGTATATCACAGCATCACTCTAACTGAGTTCATGAGAATATGAATATGAAGTTAACTTTCCCATCCATAGCTGTACCTCAAATGTAAGTGTGCTTCTTTGTCAGAAGGCCACTTGCTGTGGAATATTGAAATAATAATTATGATTACACTTTCTGAATTAAAATATTATGGCGACAGACACTAAACCTTTGGGAGCTGGTTGTTTACAATGCTTACCAGACTCTGCCCCATATGGCATTAAATTGTGCTACTGCATCTTAAATTTATCCACATTGGCTGTTATTGAAATATTTATCTTGAAATCTAAGTGTACTATACAGTTAGTTTACATTCACCGCTGTTCATTCACTGGGAATTTAAAATATTGGGGCAAGTGTCTAATTTGAAAAAGTCCACTAGAATTTTAAAGATGCTATTCAGTTACAGTGCATTTAATTTATTTTGTAAAGTGACAACATGGAATGATATAGGGTTAATTTGGGATTTTTACCATTGGTCTGACACAACATTCTGAACACTTTGAAGGTGCACAATATTTTTTTATTTATTTGTTGGTTACATATGTATTCACCCACCTTTCTACTTAACACTTAAATAAGCTTTGGTGCAACCAATTGCCCTCATAACTCACATAATTTGATGAATAGAGTCCACCTGTGTGCAATTAAAGAGTCACATGATCTCAAAATATATACACCTGTTTATGGAAGGCCACAGAGTTTATTAGAGAGCATATGTAAACAAACAGCATCATGAAGACCAACGAGCTTTCAAAATAAGTCTGGTATAACATTCTGGAGAAGCACCAATCAGGGTTGGGTTATAAAGTAATATTTCAAACTTTGAACATCCCCGAGCATCATTAAATTCATTATAAAAAATGGAAAGATATGGGACAACTGAGACTGTGCCTAAAGAAGGCCGTCCACCAAAACTCAGTGACCGGGTAAGAAAGGCATTAGTCAGAGAAGCAACCAAGAGGCCATGATAACTCTGAAGAAGCTGGAGAGAGCCACAGCTGAGATGGGAGAAATGTCCAAGCAACAACTATTACCTGGACACTCCACAAAGCTGGGCTTTATAGACATGTGGCAAGGAGAAATCCTTGCTGAAAAAAAACCCATATCATATCTTTTTTGGTATTTGATAAAAGGAATGTGGTAGAGGTCTTCTGGTATGTATCTTACTGGACTTAGCACAAAGTGCTATGTTTGGCATAAAGCGAAATGCTATGTTGGCATAATCCCTGACCTCCACCCTACCAAACACTACACTATTTACAGTACGTACTACGTCATGATCTTCATATTGTCACACTGAGTGGGATGGTGTGGCAAATAAACTGAGAAATGGACTCCTGCTGTATTTGTATTAATTCCATTCTTCTTTATCTGTATGTTCATAGTGTTTTCTTATATTTATTCTTCAGTCTAAGGTACTGTTGTTTTATTTCGCGTGTTTAATGAAGCGCCACCCCTTGTTCACCCATAACAAGTTCACATATGTCGATTTATCGCACCAGTCCCTTGTTCTCCCAGAGCACAAATCAGGTCTCACTAATATGCAAGGCTTGTTGGAGCTAATTAGTAATTGCTTTCAGCCGGTGGCTATTTGGGCTATATATGCTCTGGATGAACAAGGGACTGGTGCGATTAATTGATATATGTCACATTTGATTATACATGTTTGTTACATTGTCAAGGTTGGAAGACTGTTGTCCTGAAGAGTAGTGCTATGAAGTAAGATGTGAGAAGAGTGTGGTGTAGTTTGAGTTTATGCGTACGCCCTGTATTCATATATTTAGCTTAAGCGTCTATGCCGCTACAGAGCATAGTAGATAGATGTATTCGTTGTGCCCCCTGTTAATGGAGTTTGAGTTATGCGTAAGCTCTCCATCTGTCCTTGACTCTCGATGAAGCATAGTAGTATGATGTACCTATATATTTGTTGTGTTCTCGCTACACTGTTCACCTGCAATACTTTACCATTTGTACTCTTCCTGGATCTACAATAAAACCAACAAACCATCTGCCTGCCTGGTCTCCCTCCCTCCTCACTACGCTTTAACCCTGACACAAATGTTCATATTTTACGTAATTTGGTTTATACATTTAGTTCACCTCGAATGTAATTGACCCTCTCATATGTTCATATTTCACATATTTCAGTTTTGCTAAATAGTTCCCCCAGAAGGTAATTCAATGTGATTTTGGGCTGCGTTTCTTTGCAGCAGATTCCGTTCAAGGATTCATGGGATCATAAAACATTGTAGACATTCCAAACATTCTGTAGCGATTCAAATTATATACTAATGTTCAATGTGTAATATTAGGTATAAGGTTAGGGATAATGTTACTAACGGTTAAGGTTAGGCATGATGTTACTTAGGGTAAGGTTAGGGTTAACATTACACAAAAACAGAAAATGGCCTGTCTAGAGAAACACCCGTGTCGTGCTAGAGTGGAGAAAAAAAACATTTCCATCTGGATGTGAAGTTGCAAACACCCCAGCTGGATGTCAATTGAAGAACACCGGTGTAAAAGACGTGAACTTATAGGCCCATCCACCATCCACTCAAGCAAACATTTACGCAAATTTAACAATTACTACAGTCATGATCAGTGACTGCTTCAAATTTTCAAATTTCATGTAATTGCCCCTCTCATAAGTTCATATACCATGAATTTGGGTTTTACAATTTAGATCCCTTCAAACACATCTCAGGAGATTTAGACCTGACACTGAGGCAAAGGGGTAATGGCCCAAATATAGACTGGAGTGGTTTAAAACCAAGAACATGAATGTCTTCGAATGTCCCATCAAAGCCCAGACCTCAGTCCGATTGAAAATCTATGGAAGGACTTTGCTGTTCACCAATGGTCCCCATCCAAGCTGAACTATGTGCATGTTTGTGGGTTCTGTATTTTCACAAAGACTGACCGGCATTGAGTAATGGTACTATTGATGTAATCTGTTGATTTACATACTCAACTATTCATGGCCCAGTAAACTTCCAGGGCCTGGTGGTAAGGAAACCCTGGGTTCCTTGCCTCAACCACTGCTGCTAACAAATCATGTGCAAGACACTTACATATGTGACAATTTCTGTAAAAAAATCAAATCTTAACCCTAACCTATCATAGTTAAAGCTTGTTATTGTTAATCTTGGAGACATTTGTGTCTGTAACCAGTAATGCAGGACAGTACACTGTTCATGTCCTCAAAATGACAGCATGTAAAATAGAACATTAGCACTCGATTGAGAGTGGAAGTATTTATCAGAAATTGGCTTTTATGTTGTTTGTATTACTGTTCTGAGCCTGGTATTTTTGCTATGATTCCCTTTTTTATTCCGTTTTTTAAGTGAGTGTGGACATTGTCATCATTTTACTCAAACAAACCGGTCAGATATTTCCTCCTCTATTACATCAGCCACAGCAGACCAAACGAGGCTTTAAAGACAAAACCAAGCTATGACTATTAAACACAGCATACGTTGTCCACCAGGAACAACCAAACGCTTACTACAATTCCAAATAAGGGCAACTGTCAGTCACCCTCTGGCAAAGCGCATAATTCCATTTAGAAAATACAAATCCAGGGCCCCAAATTGGATTGAATGAAAAATTCTACAAAACAAACTAGGCCTGAGGCCTCTTGCCAGCTGGTGCCTCTGAGCTACAATGCAGGTTAGCCTGTGCATTATGGCGCCCTTGACAGCATGACAGGACGACAGAGGGAAACAGGGCAGACTGCACTAAAGTAGTTTCAATGTTTGGAATCACTTGCTGGATTTTTGTGTAAACTTCTTGAAAGATCAAATAACGAGGAAAGTGTGCCTTCAGGGTTGGATCAAAAGAATCTTTTTTCCTATATGTCCCTATTTCTCCATCATTCTCAGTATAAACAGCATATCTCACTCTCTCCCTCAAACAGAAACACACATGAAAACAGTTTGTAAGTTGTTGTCCCTGATTTTACCGTTGCTGTATTGACTTGACTGCTGCTGGCAGAAAAGCTATTAAAAAGATTTTCCAGAAATAACAGCATGATTGATTGAATGAGACAGTAGCTTACAGTCAAAAATAGGCACAAATTACAATTTACTATAAAAAAAATACAAATTACCCCATAGACCGAGTATCAAAATGAAATAGAGGATTTTTTTTGTTTTACAAAGTGCATGTAATTAAATTCTATATCTTGTATTTTCAATAAAAACACAGCAAAAACATTTAAAAAGCAAGTTTAAACATGTATTTCAAATACATTTAACAGGAATACTGCCAATTTCTGCTTACAGTTCATTTAAGAAATACAAAAAAAGCAGGTATTTTTCTCCTTTCTCAATTCCCACTGGCCCAGCCTTGACAGCAGCTCCACAACTCATTGGACAGATGGTTAGGGGTGCTCACATGCATCCACATGTCGCCAAGCTAGCTGATTCTGTTTGCATTGCTCACCCAACATGGAAGCCTTTAGTCAGATCATATATGGGATGATTACGCTCACAACTCTATTCTATGATTTAATTTACAGCCGCCTGATCCAGGGGTGCAACAACCCAGTGTCAGAGGGGTATGCAGCAACTATTTTGGTGCCCCCCCCAAAAACATTAATGGTTGCCCAGTTGCCCTTGGCAACCAAATTGTGACAAGTGGCAACCTAATCATCATCCCTTGTTGCCCCGTGCCATCGCCGACCTCATGTCTGTCTCATTGACATATTGTCAAACAAACATTGTTATAGATTTTCCATATTAGTTTTTTCATATTAACAATATTAAGAAATGAATCTATTGCCATCAAGTGGCTCCCTCTACACTTCCTACCTAATGTTAGACCTACCTGTTGCCTTCCCCTGTCTTTTCTGATCCACCATCCTCACACCTGAATGAAATTAATTCACTGTTAAATATAGCAGCCTAAAGTCAATTCTTAAATCAGCCTAGTGCTGGCATCAGATGGTTAACCAGAGAGATTGCACAAGTTGTGTTTTCCAGCTTCTTGTCATTTATTGTGCATGCTAACTTATATTTACCAGTTGTTATTTTACCTTAATTAAATTGAGATATGTCATGCATGGGATTAGTACCATAGGGTTTAACCAAAATATAAATGTAGCTATCAGCAATATTGGTTTGCATTAAGCTAGCCATAAACACCAATTTAGTTGCTAGTGTTAGCAAACACTAGCTAGTCTGAGAACAGTCTGTTAACATGAATATTTGCAAGCCTCCAAGTTTGGTAGCGAATCTATGCATGATTCCATAGTAAACCAGTGTTATTGCATTAGATATGTTTTCCAGATTCTTGTCATTAATTGTACATGCTAACTTCTATTTTCCAGTTTTCAGCTCAGCAACCTCAGTCGTGCTTACTCTAAGCTAGCCAAAAAAAACATATGGCTGCTACATTCCCAGTGTTAGCAAACGCTAGCTAGTCTGTTAACATAAAGATTTGCGAGCCTCCAAGCACAGACGTCACACTTTAAATCCTACCTGTTGCCTTTCACCATCCACTTGTTTAACTGCTGTCGCAACCATTGACTTGCCATCTTATTTTCACTCTTTCTTTTTCTATTTTAGCCCCTGACAGCTTTCTTGCGTAATCCATCTTATTCTATAGATGACAAAAACTCACTACTGGTAATGTTTGCTCAGTGCTCACGGCCAGGGTTGCCAGGTCAAACATAAAATTCTAGCCCAATGACTACTCAAAAACAGCTCAAAATGACTTAAAACTAGCCCAATTTGTTTACGTTGCCACTGAGTAAAAAATTCCAATAACTTTTACACAATGTACATATAAATGTGATATATTTTACCCTATTCACTTTATTTCATACACTGTCATTGACTACTCTCCCTCTCTTTCATACACACCACGCAGTAGCTCCTCTCATACCTGGCACAGGCTGCACCATACAGCCTAGGTCACATTTATTTATTAAAAGGAAAATGCTGCAGCTGTGGTTATTTAAAAATAGCCCAAAAAAACCGCAACCCGAGACCAATATATTTTCTACTGCCTAATTTATTTAAAAATAGCCCAATTTGGCTAGAAAACCGCGGACATGGCAACACTGCTCATATGTCAAAATTCTATGATGGAATCTTATGAGGACGCCATACTCTAGCCTGTTAGTCCTCTAAAATGTTATATAACATTGAGCAAATGCAGAAATTATTTAGAAACACACAACAGCAGCTACATATAGAAAATACCATATTTATATATATATTTTTATTTTTTACCATCGCTTTGGCGCCCCCATAGTGCTGCGCCCCTATGCGCCGCATATAGCGCATACCCACTTTTTCCGCCACTGGCCTGATCTGCACACCAGGAATTGCTGGAGAGCGACGTGGCAAGGTAGATGATTCGGCTTATCTATCCCATATCCCAGGCAGTGCTATGTCAATTTGCGCTGCCTCATACTGGAGGTCTGGGGAAATAGACAATGGGTTCTCTGACAATGGGTCAGAGAACCCATTGTCAGAAAGCAGGAATTTCTTATAAAATCTTTACATAACACTAATTTCTGAAACACAGAAGTACAGTACCGGTACATTTCACGTAATTTGGTAAGTTGCTTCACTAATGTGTTCATATGCTATGCAAATTGCTATATCCGGCCTGCCTTGAACAGAACAGGAAGGAAATCAAAACCTAAGCTAAACACTTTTGAATAGTCGTTATTGTGTGTTCTGTCTTTATGTTGAAGCACTGCTGTCACCCATTTGTGTTTCACCCAAATAATCAGTGAGCATCAAAAAACAAACCAGGACCAAAATATATCATTATTTCAGTTATATACTATATAATACAGACTATCCCCATAGGAGATTAACAGAACACAGACAAAACCAAATAAAGAAGCAAGTCAATGACAACCACAAAACATTCAGTATTATACTGTATGTAGTGTACAATGCACAAACTCTAACGCAGTGGTTCCCAAACCTCTCCTCGGGGACCCCCAGACAGGCCATGTTTTTGTTTTAACCCTGAAATGGCGCACCTGATTCAATTAGCCAAATGTGTAATTTGTAGTTGAGTAATTGAACCAGTTGTGTCATTTCAGGGTGAAAATAAAAACATGGCCTGTCGGGGGGTCACTGAGGAGAGGGTTGGGGACCACTGCTCTACAGTGTATGTATGTCACACAGTTGGCAACTCCCTGTCTTGCGTCCCCCCCAGCTGGGGCATGTCAGTTCCAGCCGTCATCGTCTCTGGTCTTCTGGGATCACTGCCCTTTTATCCACCTGTTTTTACTGTCTTGATTGGCTTCATCTTTATATATTCTCTCTCTCCCCAGTGTTTCTTGTGTGCTCTCATCTCTATGTAAAATTGTCGCCCTAGCTAGCCTGAGTGTATCTGGTGACTTTTTTCTCCCAGGCGCTGCCTGTTTATTTCAAGTGTTTATTACCAGTCAATGCGTTTGTTGTTACCACTATTCCAAGTGTGGATTTGGCCTGTGTGCTGCGCTCCGATTATTTGAGCTTATGGCTTCTATAATAAAAGGACTGTTAAGTGTACGCTGTCTCCGGCACCCCACTCCCTAAACAACATTGTTAAAATAGACAGTGGGAGAGGGAGAAAAGAGAGTGAGCAGGAGAGAACTAGATAGACAACTCCATGGATTGCACATTGATAAAGAATGTAATAAATACATTTCTGGTGAAAGAAGTTTATTTTTCTGAGTTCACTTTTTTCTTCGCCCCCTTTTTTCTAGATGATTTTCCCAGGGATCAAGGGAGGGAAGAAAATTGTCCTTCGTGAGAGATACAGGCTTGGATTGAAGATAAGGACGTTTTGGCACTGAGGGAATCTTTCATTCATCACTATTCTTATCGGTCACTTGGGAAAGGTGCATATGATAAATAGTCAACTCTAGCGGTGGTAGTCGAGAGCAGAGAGGAGAGAGAAGTCGGACAGAGAGGGAGATGAGAGAACGTAAGGGCAGAGAGATTGAGGAGCACTCCGTTCTTGTTTAAACAAAGTGTATCTGGAGTGCAATCAAACAGAACTTAGGATATTTATGATGTGAGCTTACATCTGCAAATGAACGAAGGAGATACTAAAGACAGTGATGGCTTCCAGAGCTCAAAGTAGGGCTGGGATAAAGGTCAAGAACACCACTTATAATGAAACAACATGAAACCTGAAAATCATCTTTCACAATGATTGGCAAGTGGTGTAACCCAATCTTCCACAAAAAAAACAACTAATGTTGACACATTGGTAGTAGGCCTACTTATGGTTTGTCTTGCTTCCTATACACCCATTGTTGAGGACAGGGTTTGCAGAGCAGAAAAACATATGCTGTAAGAGGATGCCATGAAAAGATATGGTGGATGACACCAGTTAAATCTATTCTGTCAAAACAGATGACAAATGCTTGTTGTCAGTAACTTGACATGTGTAGAAACATCTCCAAACTGGGATCTCAAGTAAATTGCCTTCATGGTAATGCATACTGTAAAATACACTATACTCACACTGAGTATATTAAAAGGCATATTGCTCCATTACATTTTATGTGTACAGTATACTCTCTGTTGTGCTAGTGGGGTGGGAAATTGTAATTTGGTGGGGATTGAAATATAAAGGTTGTTGAGAAGATAACTTTCCAGCTCCAAAGACAGAATGTAATCCTCAGGCCAATCCAGGCTCATCCCGGCAAGCCATTATGTCTGGGTGACCCACAATGCACCTCTCTCAAAAAGCTTTTCTCAGACATGGCAGCTCTCCCTAGGCTCTGCTTCTGTGCCTTATTTCCATTTCAAAGATTTCCCACAAAACCAGTACACATGGCTGGGGACTATAGCATTAGGCTAATGGCAAAGGCCACATTGCAGGCTTCTTCCAAAACTACCTCTGAAAGTGCTTAAAGACGCTGGGAGGGAGGCGATCTGTCTATCTTACTAGCACTATCGCTGCCAGGCCAACGCAAGTCTAGCAGCTAGCTTCCTCTGACCTGACTTCAAAGGTAGAGTGGTGCTGTGAAGCTTGGCTAAACCATTACGGCCTATTACTGAGTAATCTAGGCCACCAGAAAGAGAAAAAAATAGGAATGTTCAATGTTGCACTGCATTATCGCAGCTTGAAGTTTGGTTCAACTTATCATGGTGTGGCAGTTAAAACAGTTTTTTTAATGGATTTGGTCCATAGACAGAGGCTTTTACAAAGACGTGAGTCCTATTCTTTAAAGGGTGGCTGAACAATCTGATTTGGTCTTTTACAAGATTTGGGTCATTAGCAACACAAGTTGGTTGTTTGGTGTGTTGCTTTATGTGGATGTTCCTTTTGTGTGCCTTTGCCATTTAATAGTGATTAGACCATAGAGCTAAGCTTGCTTTGTATTGGAAGATTTAAAGTTGGACCTCTCTCCAGTCCTGATTGATTCACCATCACATGACATCTAATTTAGTTCTTTGTGAAGGCATGCACTGTTTAGCAGACACAACTTGACAGACAATTGTTTTGTAAAAGATAGCTTGTATACATTAGCTGCAGGCTATCAAGACAGTTTTAAGACTATAGCAAAGACGAGTGTTGGGAATGTGTTTCATAAGACATTTGAAAAAATTGTTTGCAATGTAGCTTTAAAGTGTCATCATGTTACTTGACACCAACTGCAAGTTTTTCAGTCAGCTCAGGGGTGGGTTAATGTCAGAACTGTACGAGTGACAGGTTCTAGACGTGAGGTTGAACAGGCCGAGTGAAGTAGGGGCAGGCTCAGCGTGAAACTAACAAAGAAACACAACTGTGCAGCCCCGGGGGCAGGTGGCCATCTTGCTTTCTTTAATAAAACACCACAATAATTCATTTTTCTCAGTGCCTTTGGAAACATCTACGCCTCTGGACCGGATTCCTGCCTAAATGTGGCAGCCACCTTCCTAAAAAGAAAAACACAACATACAAACGTTTCAGGGGTTCAATTAATTAATCAAGGATTTAAGTCAACTGCTGTTTGATTAGAGGACTCCTTGTTACGGACCCCCACTGGAAAAAGGTCACATAACCCACCGCTGTGTGTGAAACTCACTGTGACAGGTGCACGATGTATGGGATCTTGGGGGGTAAGCAAAGATGACAGACTCAGCGATACTGTTACAGGGCTTTTATTTTATCTAAAGATGGAAATGGAGAGAAAAGGGACTGGCCGGACCAAAGCAATGAAAGTAAAAAGTAAAACCAAACCCCCAACTGACACAAGCACACATTTTTTCACTGTCTACAAAAATACAGTGGTTAATCAAGATTTTACCTAGTGTGTATAACAGTAAGATCTCCTATGTGTATAAAGTAGGCCCAAGGGTGTCTTGCCTAAACACTCCCCAGGTGACTCGCCTTCCCCCTGGAAACCAAAACAACAAGGCTGTGTTAACACAAATACTTCAGTACTTAACATAAATAATTCACAAGGATAGCTCTTAACCGAAATTATGCTGTCTCTAAAATGACCAACCAACCAACAAACAGAAACCAAAATAAACACCAAACAAAGAAAAACGCCAACCATCCAGAGAGAAAGAGAGCTAAGTAAAACATTGTCGTATATATGTGCAGCAGAGGAAAGGACCGGATTGGCTGGAACAAAGTGAACACAGGTGTGAAGGCTCATAGGAGGGAGGGGGAACTGATGGGACTCTGCTGCACGGCATCAATGTGGCTGCTACTGATTGCATCTGTATGGAACAGTATGTATGGAAAATTTGGAACGCATACACGCCAACAGACAAGGACAGAGGGACATAACAGAGGGCAGTTAATTACATTTGATATGTATTCCGCCAAACCAAATATTTTAGCAGCATTTTTTTTTTCAATGGACAAATGTAGAAAGATCCTTCTCATTTCATTCTGTTTGACATGTTTCTAAGCTAAAACATTTTCTTTGGCTGAACGAATACATCCGGCTGTCTAACCAGAAGTAGAGTAATATTCTATTTCTATTCTTATGATTTGGCTATTCTTCCAGTTGGCAATAAATTACTAGTCAGGTTACTGAAACGATAGAGTGTATAAATTCACTGTAAAGAAATCTGAGAAGAGTGCAATTGCTGAACTAGTACAAATGTTTTGAAATATAACTGCTCCATGTAGACTAAACCATCCTAAATAATACATCAGACCTGTTCTGCTAATTTAACAATGTGCAAATATTACACATTTTTGACAAACTTGCGCTTCCTACGCTTGCCAAGCAAGTCCTGTATGGTGTTTAAGACAAGAAGTCCATGATGGAATTTTAACCTGTTAAGGATCGGTGTACCGCAGGCTGGAACAAAAAGGCTGCTTTCAGCTTTATTTCATTAAAATCACTCTTCACACAAATGCTACTTTTACTCTACATACTGTAGGCATGTCTCAAAAACACAAATTTAGCTAACATATCTGATTTACAATAGCTATGACAAGAATAAAAAGGCTCATTATCATGTGATATTAGTGCATTGTAAACAAACCTGTTTGTTATTGCGACTAATAAATCCACGTCTAACAAATAAACATGTACTTACAGTAAGCTATCTGTCTCAATACTGGCACCATCAAATATTCACAGATGACCAGTGTGATCTTAAACAATCCATGGAAATGGAGGGTTAAACAGGTCAGTGTCCCAAGGAAATATCAGTGTTCTTCATAGCCAATCATTCATAAGTTGAGACAGGAAGATTGTTTAATCGCCGGTGAATAGGGCCAAAATCAGCAAAGCCTCACAGAGTAGACAGGTTGATCTAGGATCAGCATACCCTATTAGGTCATTATGTGGAGCTTTGGATCTGACCCCAGGCCAGCCATCTACTCTGAGAGGCTTTGGAGGTAAGGGCCCTGGTCAGGTCCCCTGATCAGCAGAAACTGGGTTGGCCTCACCAGGTGGACTGCAGAGTGTATAGAATATACATAATGAAAATAATATGTCCCAAACCATAGTAAGACAAAAATACTATGCCAAAAGTCCCTGAATATGTCCAGTGGATTGCTTTATTGGGTTAAATTTTCCAGAACCCCCGTGCAAGGAAATATGGTAGGTTTCTAATTACTTTTCGAGTTTACGATAACTAGCATAATATGGTAAGCTTGCAAGTGCGTTAGCTAAACCATTAGCCAGTAAAGACTGTACTTCATAGTTAACTAAACGGATTTGGCTAACTGTTGCAGCACAAAGATATACATGTTCCACCAAAGCTAGTTAGCTACTTTTTGTAAGTGGCTTCTTGTTAACATTACTAGAAAAATGCCTATTGTTGGCCAGCAAAGCAATTCCGGGATTGTACACAGCAAAATCACCAGTATTAAATCAACACTCTCAGTGTTTATATAATTCCCATTTGGCGCTACAATAAACACTGCAAGTGTTAATTTAACACTCTCAGAGTTGATTTAACACTGGTGATTTTGCTGTGTAATGTCTATTTGAAGATGTATTGAGATGAAGCCATAGACAGTTATTTGTTAGGCCTGATAGTCATGGCATTAGTAGTCATGCAAATAGAGTGAGAGGGAAACAAATTAATTTGTATTGGCAGAATGTATCACAAATACTGGTCATGAAGGGGTCAATTAAAATTGGCATTTTTTCCATAGTTAATAGGTGTTTGTATTTACCAGTATTCCTTCTGTGCCTAAGGTTATTGCAGCCCTAAATCTCATGAATTACATTTCCAGGGAACTATCTTGTAAAATCAATTACTTCAATGAACATATGAAGTCCAATTATGTGAAATATGAACATATGAAGGACTGTTACTGCGCAAATCAGGAAACTAGGAGCGACTGTGTTATTCCGTGTTAAATAGTGTGAATGTTTGGTGAGGCATCATGGTAAACAGTAGTTATTATTATAACTTCACGCTGGTGATCAAAAGTTTAATTCCAGATGTACCGTAAGTGATGTTTTTTTCTCAATTCCAGTGTTATGCATGTTTGTTTCTCTAGACAGGTTATTGTCTCTTTTAACCAGGGGTACCATGCCTAATATTTTCTAGAAATGTACCTAGTCAAAACAACATTGTAGTTTATTTTAAATCTTTATTTTTTATTATTATCATATTTTCTCCCATTTTTCTCCCATCCCAATTCCCTATAATCTTGCCTTGTCAGCAGTTCGGCAACTCCTTGGACAGATGCTGGATGGCGAAGTGTGCGCACATTATTCATCCAACCACATGGCACCAAGCCATCTGATTGTTTTCACAGTGCTTATCCAACACGGAAGCCTTGCATGTGATAATTACGTTCACCGACTGAACCCACAGGCGCCCAACTGGACACAAGGAGTCGCTGGAAAGCGTTGTGGTAGGATAGGTAATCTAATTTATCTAACCAAAATTCTGGACAGTGCTATGCCAATGTATGCTGCCTCATGCAGGAGGCCCGGGGAAAGTCAGAGAATCCATAGTAAAGCTTGAACCCATGACTATCATGGCGTAGATTGTCATGAAATTATGCGACATAGCCCACTACGCCACGCGAACCCCCTTATTTTAAATAACAAACAACATCTTTGAATAACTCAAGAAGATATAAATGCCTAGGGATGTTTTAATCTCAAGTTGCCTGTTAATTGAAAACAACACTGTAGTTTACTTCTAAACAATCCTGTACTGTATAACTCAAGTAGATCTAAATGCGATTCCCGATGAACAGAACAAGTGGGGAACAACATGTTTAGTGTTGCCTTTTAATACAAATGTTAGACATTCTTTTCCCCACCCAACTTAATGATTTCCACGATTTTGATTATGGCATGTTCGGGAAAGTCAATGATCTCCTCTGATGCACATATTGTCAAGCTGTTCTTCAGAATACACTGCTCACCAAAACAGTTAGCAGCCAACAGAGGGGAAAGTATTCTCTGGCCAAAAACCATGATTCCATTTGCAGGAGCTCGACGTCCCATAACAATTTACTAGAGCTTGATGAGGTAAGGCAGCCCTGAACTAGAAAACAAGCAGGAGAATGACAGATTGTCATAAACAGTAGATCAAAGATTAAAATTCACAGTTATTTCACAAGGGCCATAAACCAGCAGTTTCAGCCTTACCCAGAAGTAGCCTAATGGTGGCTAGAGGTCTTCTTATACAAGACACATACAAGTATTGTACCATTCTGTAAAAGGTTGCTTAATAAAATGAAAATATCAAAAATACCTTAATGAGCAGTAACCTGTGAAAAACTAGAAGAAAAAAATTGACATTTAGTACAACCGCCTTTTGCCTTTAAAATGGAATAAATTCTCTTAGGAACAGTTTTGTGCACTGTTATAGTATGCCTGCTAAATCATTCCAAGCATCTTGGAGAACTTGCCACAGTTCTTTTAGAGACTATGGCTGTGTTGCTTGCTTGTCTATCCATGAAATCCCAGACAGCCTTGATGGTGTTTTGATCAGGGCTCTGTGGAGGTCTTACCATCTGTTGCAGAACTTGTTCTTCTTTTCTTTGCACACAGTCCTTTATGACCTTGGCTGTGTGTTTGGGGTCATTCTCCTGCTGCAAAATGAGCTGTGGCAAATCAGACGCCTCCCTGATGCTACTGTATCATGGATCCATCCACGGCCAGTGCATCTGAATTGGGGAGGGCGGGCTCGTGTTATGCTCGGGACCGGAACGAATGGAATGGTGCGCAACGCACCAAACCCAGTGTGCGATACCATTCTGTTTCCCCAAGTCCAGACAGAAATATGAGCCCACCCTCCCGCGTCTGCATGGATCTAGGGTGCTGCATGAATCTAGACTTTTGCAATTTTTATTGTACTTAGAAACACACAATGCCTTTTCTATGGTCAAAGAAGTTAATTAGAGGACAAATACAGTTTTGTTTTGATCTTTGACCAGATAGATCATGTCCAGTATGATTCAGTTGTCCTCCAATACTTTGAAAGTGAACTGGCATGGTCTCTGCTGCTCTGGCTTAATATTGTTTTTGCCCAGGAAAAATATGCCATACTTGCAATATTTGGGCATCTGGTTTAGGATTACCTGACTCCCGAAATGCTAGATAAATTGTTTTCATGATGATTTATGCTGCTGTTTACATTTTCTTTCACCATTAGCAACCTTAAGTTGAACCTTGCTCGTTTGTTTATAAGTTTTTATAAATTCCAACCCATGTCAAATAACATTAGCTATTGCATAGCTAGCTCTCCGTTGTCTAGTTAGCTCCTATGGCTAAACCTATCCAGACACTATTAGGAAACCTATACAAGAGCCATTTGCTCGATTAGTTATACAATTGGCTGTTCTGAATAATGATTGTCGAGCTAGACAGTCATCTAGTTAGCTAATTCTTAAGACTACATAGAGTCATATATAAAAAAAATCAGCATGTCCTCTGGAAGACACTATGGTATGAACTTACCATGGTAGTTCTCCGGACATGTACGCTTATGGACTCTCACTACTTTGTGTCCTCACCACGTATTAGCATTGTAAGTATTATATGCTGTACATATATTCTTATGAGTATGCCTAGAATACTATGCGTACTGTGTTGCAGTAAGAGCACAGCTGTTTAGTGCTGTTGTATTCTCCATATGGTATGATCCTATTTGAGGAATTGTCTGGAACAATGCATTGTTTATTAAATCTGTAAACCACCATATTACTGCATCGGTCTCCCTCCTTCAACTACACACCACCATTGTGACAACAACTACAACTCTCAGGAGAAATCTTTATTTGTCTAAATAGCTAAATAGCTAGCTGCATCCTTGGACTCATCTCAGAGTACTGGGTGGGTGTTTTAAAAGTGCTTGGCAATAGTTTCTTGATAGCAGTGATTGAATTGAAAGCGTGCTGTTATATGTTTCACACACTTCTGCACCAGGACTTCCATTAGCCGACTATAGATGGTCAAATTATTGGCTGCCCGCCCAACTGTCTGATTGAAAACTAATCTAAGTAGTACTTTGTGCAGGCAAAGGTCTGAATAAAATGCACAATAACATGACTCGATCATATTCCTTAGTTCACAAACTCATCCATTAACCGTTCCCATTAGGGCCGGGGAAAACACAAGTATATTGGGTTTTGCCAGGTTAAAAGTAAAAAAAATAATGAGATGTTATATTATATTTCTCACGTTGCTCTTAATTTTTGTGTGGGTAATTGAACAGGGATTATTTTATTGTCATACATTTTTTCATTTACAAAAGGGTTTATTTATTGTCTATTTTTTGTGTTTTGTACATTTTTATATATTGACACTTACTTTGCCTATTTAGGTATTTATTTCTGATTTCAGATTTTTATTGCAAAATGAATCATAAATAAATGTTGTGTAACCTGATATTTTTGGCATATTTTATATTGTGACAGTTCAACCTAAAATAATGTTGAACTTTTAAGGAACTTTAAGGTTCAATTATTGAAAGTAATCAACAAATATGTGCCGTTGTTTTAGTGGTCTAAGCTCCTGATTCCTGACTTTGAGCCCCGGCTAGGCCGACTATCTGTGTCTTTCCTCTGCTAGTTCATCCAAACACATGTCGCTGAGGTGGCCAATTCTTTTCACACTACTGATCCAACACACGCATTTGGTCAGCTCACACATGGGATAATTACACTCTCCAACTGTACTTCCGTGATTTAATTTACAGTTGCTGGTGAGCGACATGGCAAGGTAGATAATATGACTTATTTATTCCAAACCCGGGCAGCGCAAGGCCAATGTGCACTGCCTCATGCTGGAGTTTCCGGGCAAAGTCGGAAAAGCCATAGTCAGGCTCAAACCACTGATTATCGTGCACACTCCACCATGTGGAACACCCCATTGGGCAATGATTTTACTTCAATGTCTTTCTTGGAGTTGATGGCTGTGGGACAATTCCCTCACCATCTGGCAATTGATCATCAAACAAACTACAGTCGTATGCAAATGTTTAGCCAGTCCTGACAATTTCCATGATTTACATTTATAAATAACTGGGTGTTTGGATCAGCAATTAATTTTTGATCTATCAAATAACTCAAGGACACAGTAATATTTCAGTAGTGAAATGAGGTTCATTAGATAAACAGAAAATGTGCAATATGCATCAAAACGAAATTTGACAGGTGCATAAATTTTGGCACCCTTGTCATTTTGTTGATTTGAATACCTATAACTACCTAGCACTGATTAATTGGATTACACAATTTTTTAGTGAGCTCATTAAGCCTCGTACTTCATAGACAGGTGCTTTGAATCATGAGAAAAGGCATTTAAGGAGGCCAATTGCAAGTTGTTGTTCTCTTTGACTCTCCTCTGAAGAGTGGCAGCATGGGGGCATCAATACAAGGCCGCTTCATTTTGGAAGAAGGTGCTGTGGACTGATGAAACACAGATGGAATTATTTGGTCATAAAAAGGGGCGTTATACATTGCGGCAAAAGAAGGGGCGTAATACACAGTGTTCCAAGACAAACACTTTACCCACGCTACCCACAGTATAATTTGGTGGAGGTTCCATCATGTCGTGGGGCTATGTGGCCAGTGCCAGTACTCGGAATCTTGTTAAAGTTCGAGGTCCGCATGTATTCCATTCAATATCAGCAGATACTTGAAAATAATGTAGATGAGTCAGTCACAAAACACTTCTCAAATCTACTTTGTTATTTATGCTGAGGAACAAGTACAATGTTCTGGAATGCCCGTCCCAGTCCCCAGACCTGAATATAATTTAAAATCTGTGGGGTGATTTGAAGCGTGCTGTCCATGCTCGGCAACTAACAAACCTAACTGACCTGGAGATTTTTTGCAAGAAGGAATGGTCCAACATACCTTGATCCAGAATCCAGACACTCATTACAGGCAATAAGGAAGCGACTAGAGGCTGTTATTTCTGCTAAAGCTCAACTAAATATTGATGTGATATTTCTGTTGGGGTGTCCAAATGTATGCACCTCTCTAATTTCATTTTGATGCATATTGCAAATGTACTTTTCATTCAATAAACCTAATTTCACTACTGAAATATTACTGTGTCCTTCAATTATTTGATAGATCAAAATGAAATTGCTGATCCAAACACAATTATTTATAAATGGAAATCATGGAAATTGTCAGGGGTGCCTAAATGTATGCATACAACTGTATTTGTGTGTTTCTGTCTGTCTGTCATGTGTGTGGTTGTGTGTGTGTGTTTGTGTTTGTGTGGTTGGGATGGATTGTCTTATATTCAAAAATAAAATGAACACATTTGGGTCTGAAATTGATATTTATACCCTTTGATGCCTTCATTGTCACTGCCGGGTCAAATTGACTAGAACAGTATGTATGTAAGATACACATGCATGGGGGGTTTGTAAACACATTAAATTTGTCATTTTCGGGGGTATCTACGTGGCGTAGAGGGCTACTGTGAGTCGTTGCACTGCAGGACAGTTTACATCATGATAGTCAGTGGTTCGAGCCTGACTATGGCTTCTCAGACTTTCCTGCACAAGGCAGTGCAAATCGGCATATCCCTTGTCGCTCTCCAGCGACTCCTTGCGTGCAGATCTGGC
>JACXGM010010656.1:0-25980 GCA_016801145.1 Umbra pygmaea | reverse complement strand
AACAACACCATCAGTTCCACCAACACATCACCCCTATCAGACCGACCAGACCGGATGCTCCCCAAAACCGCTGCCGAGTCGGAACACACCACCACCCTCATAGGCCTCACCTCCTCCACCCACCTCAACCCAAGGATCACCGCCACCATCTCCGCTGTGTACACTGACACCTGGTCTGTGACCCTCTGTACCACCTGCAGATTAAATTCTGGCACATACACCCCCACACCTACCCGCCCAGTGGACGGGGAAATAAACAGAATTTGAGTACAGTACTTGTATTATTCTTGTGTTCAGGGACACAAGATACAGGTCCTTTTCAAGAAATTAGCATATTGTGATAAAGTTCATTATTTTCCATAATGTAATGATAAGAATGTAACTTTCATATATTTTAGATTCATTGCACACCAACTGAAATATTTCAGGTAATTTATTGTTTTAATACTGATGATTTTGGCATACAGCTCATGAAAACCCAAAATTCCCATCTCAAAGAATTAGCATATTTCATCTGACCAATAAAATAAGTGTTTGTAATACAAAAAAAAGAAAAATTCAACCTTCAAATAATTATGTTCAGTTATGCACTCAATACTTGGTCGGGAATCCTTTTGCAGAAATGACTGCTTCAATGCGGCGTGGCATGGAGGCAATCAGCCTGTGGCACTGCTGAGGTGTGATGGAGGCCCAGGATGCTTCGATAGCGGCCTTAAGCTCATCCAGAGTGTTGGGTCATGCGTCTCTCAACTTCCTCTTCACAATATCCCACAGATTTTCTATGGGGTTCAGGTCAGGAGAGTTGGCTGGCCAATTGAGCACAGTATTACCATGGTCAGTAAACCATTTACCAGTGGTTTTGGCACTGTGAGCAGGTGCCAGGTCGTGCTGAAAAATGAAATCATCATCTCCATGAAGCTTTTCAGCAGATGGAAGCATGAAATGCTCCAAAATCTCCTGATAGCTAACTGCATTGACCCACAAAACACAGTGGACCAACACCAGCAGCTGACTGTGGGTACTTGACACTGGACTTCAGGCATTTTGGCATTTCCTTCTCCCCAGTCTTCCTCCAGACTCTGGCACCTTGATTTCCGAATGACATGCAAAATTTGTTGTTGTTTTGTTGTGCTGCTTCTCTGTAGCCCAGGTCAGGCGCTTTTGCCGCTGTTTCTGGTTCAAAAGTGGCTTGACCTGGGGAATGCGGCACCTGTAGCCCATTTCCTGCACATGCCTGTGCACGGTGGCTCTGGATGTTTGTACTCCAGACTCAGTCCACTGCTTCCGCAGGTCATCCAAGGTCTGGAATCAGTCCTTCTCCACAATCTTCCTCAGGGTCTGGTCACCTCTTGTCGTTGTGCAGTGTTTTTTGCCACACTTTTTCCTTTCCACAGACATCCCACTGAGGTGCCTTGATACAGCACTCTGGGAACAGCCTATTTGTTCAGGAATTTCTTTCTGTGTCTTACCCTGTTGCTTGAGGGTGTCAATGATGGCCTTCTGGACAGCAGTCAGGTCGGCAGTCTTACACATGATTGCGGTTTTGAATAATGAAACAGGCTGGGGGTTTTTACAAGTCTCAGGAATCTTTTGCAGGTGTTTAGAGTTAATTAGTTGATTCATATGATTAGGTTAATAGCTCGTTTAGAGACCCTTTTCATGATATGCTAATAAATATTTCAGTTGGTGTGCAATGAATCTAAAATATATAAAAGTTTAATTTTTATCATTACATTATGGAAAATAATGAACTTTATCACAATATGCTAATTTCTTGAGAAGGGCCTGTACTGTCACTGGTTTGTACCACGCTCTGGGGCGTGATCAAGTTAAACTCCGCCTCGCGGTATATATCTATAAAAAGTGCAGCTAGAAATACGGCGTTCTCTTCATTTTCTTCTCCTCGTGAAACAAGGTAATAGAAGTTGCTGAAAACGCTCGTCAATTTCCGCGAAACGTTGCTGCGGAAAAATAGCCACTGTTATTCGAAGTTCTTATAGTAACAAATGTCTTATACAATGGATTCGATGCAATAGCGTGTTGGACTAATATATCCAACTGCGGTATGAGCGAAGGCACTGGAAATGTGCATATTATTTAATCCAAAACCATCCTTCGGTACAGCTTAAAAATGTGTTTTAGAATATAACGTATACAAACTAAACAATCTTATTCCTAGTATTGATCATATATTGTATACCATTATAAAGATGTTTAGCACGTTTTCTGTACCATTTTAATAGGTGAATGGTTTTATTAGGCATTGATTAGTTACCTGTGCAATTTCAACGTCTTTCAATGATGAGATTTTACACAGACCTGTTCTGACTGAATTGTGATTGTGTTTTAGTATTTCTGATGAAAGACGTGCATGTTTATGTACCGTAAACTTTAGAAATGCTAATAACTTCGGTAGACCACGTGTCGACACGTTAACTGACACTCACTGTTTAATAAACCTTTTTCTTTTAACCCCCTTTCAAGGATGCTGTTGACTCTTGAAGACGATCTGCAGTTAAGGTACAACAACGTTGTGAGGTTACATACCTGTGGTAGCCATAAGTAAACAGCTAGTTTTGTTAACATTGCAGAATCAGGAAATCCCTTCGCTAAACATCAGCTATGTTCGTAGGCTAACTGTGCAGATACAATGGCTGCTACAGTCACCAGCTATGCTACGTTGATGAAAAAATGAACTCTCTCTTACTGAATCACCATTTGAAGAATACAATTAGCATATTCTGAGTAGCATTTAGCCACTGTACAAATAGGTGGGTGTGTACTTAATTGCAACAGTTTGTTTCAGAGTCACAAGTTTTTGTGTTTTCAGTCTGATCAGCAGTAATTCATGACGTTGCCACCAAAAATGCCATGTTAGCAGGTATGTAAATAAAACTCACTGAATGCATCCTTATGGTATAACTTATTCTAAATTGTTTCGCATGGTATAGATACGCCAATGTAGTGTGTAATGGGTACCCTAAACGTTTTCGTGTTTTAGATATGTTGGTGTATCTATATGTATACCTAACCTTAACCACACTGGAGGGTTGCTTAACTTTAACCGTTCCCTATATAAACCTATGGTGTCTATTGCACGCGAAAATTGAATTTGGTGTATGAATTAAACAAATGTAAAGTCTAATTTCGTGTTATCAATACGCAAAGGGGTGAGATCCTTGCATACTCTAATGTACAAATTGTGATTTGAAACAGATGTGCACTTAGGTGTATGTTATGTAACCAGTGGACTTAAAGCAGTGTCTCCCATACTGCTCCGTTTTACACAGCAGTGTGCTGGTGAGTTCTTTACTAATTATTACTATTCTTTATTAATTGAGCTTTATGATGACTATAATGAGACTAACGTATGCCTGAAATTTTGGTGATGCTACTTTTTGCTCTGATCAGCTCTTTACCAGCTTATTGCAATACAAAGGTTCTGTATATTCCTTGACACAAGACTTTGCTCCTTTCTCAGGTTTGTTCTGTAACCAGTGGACTACGGTGTTCTAGGCTTTTAAACAGTGTCTCCATGGAGCACATTTACACTGTGCGCTGGTGAGTTCACTGATCATGACATTATCAGGGGTTGACATTAACTTTACCGGCCCACTTATTGTTCTGACAAGTAGGTATTTTTACTTGTCAGATAGCAAAAACTACTTTTCCAAAATTGTTTTTTCCAGGAAACAAGCAAGTCTCTCCCTGTCATTTTGAAACAATTATTTTTGGTAGGAAGGTACATTAAATTTAGTTTTTGCTTGTGTTCAAGGATGGAGTTTTGCAGTGGTAAATATCAACCAGGAATTTAAGGACACCTAGAAAATAAAAGCGAACTAGCTTTAATCCAATTTGAAGTGCCATCCCATTTACAACAGGGACTTTAACATTTATCTAACATTTCAGATAAATGTTACTCTGGGACTCTAATCACAACTGATGTTTTCCCAATTCTAAATAACATACTGCTGCATTTTAAAACTTGTGACTGATGCAAAATGTGATAGCAGTTTTATCTATTGCTTGAAGTTTACCACTGATCCAGTCACTTTTTGGCAATGTTTTTCAGAACTCAAACATGTAGGTAATAAAAACAAGTTAAGTAACATGGGTTTAGTCTGTTACTGTAAATATAGTAATCTGACACTAATTTTGTCTACTGTACCCATTTTAAACTGTTTTGTCGCTATTAAACATCAGAAATGTGCATAACAATATGGTAGATTTGTGTGTGCAATAAAATGCGTACTTGGGAGACTACTATAAGTATTAAATGCAATTGAGCACTGGAACTGTAAAATAACAGTGTCGGTGTGACCAAAGTGGAGTCAGAAGGATAAACAATGACTATCGTGGGCTAATTGTCTTGTACTCAATGACTGACCAATAGTACAGAATTTGCTGTCAAATCGCCGACACCGGGAACACCGATTTGATGGCAAGAACAGGCAATTCATTTAACTTTGTTAAACTAACGCAGTTAAATTGCAATTTAATTGTCTACGTTCTACTTTTACTGTTAAGTCATTTAGTTGACAGTCTTATCCAGATCTACTGACAGTAAATACAGGGACATTCCCCCAGAGCAACTTAGGCTAAAGTGCCTTGCCCAAGGACAACTACATTTGGCTCAGTCAGGAATTTAACTGGCAATCTTGTGACCAAAAGTCTGACTCCCTAAACACTGAGCCACCTGTGCCCCGACTGTACTTGTATGTATATTTTTTATTTGTCCGGGACAAATGTTAATGTCAATCCCTGTTTGTAATGTACTAAGCTTTATGATGACTATAATGAGACTAACGTATGCCTGAATTTTTGGTGATGCTACCTTTTGCTCTGATCAGCTCTTTGCTTGCTTTTATTGCAATAGACAGGTTCTGTATGATTTGATACAGGTGTGCTTGTTTTTCAGGTGTGTATTCTGTAACCAGTGGACTTTGACATGCTAGGCCTTTGAACAAAATCTCTGATTTCTATTCCACAATGACTGTGTACTGGTGAGTTCTAAACTGATCACTATTTGTAATAAACAGGGCTTTATGATAAGCCACGTCAGTCGTGATGCTGATTTTTGCTCTGATCAGCTCCCTTAAGTGCTATTGTCCCTGCCACCATTTTAGATTTCGTTTGCACAATCTGTGTATATACCAGTACTTCCTACCATATACTCAAGAGTATTTTGGATTCTGTATTTTTGTACTATTTACTTGTGTAACTCAAAGTGCAATGGTGCATGATGACATTATCTCCTGAATAATATTTTATTTCCATAAGACCTAATTCCACACTAACAAGACTAAAAGCTGGTGGGCCTTTAATCCAGGCAGTTGCTTTGATGTAGTCTTAGGCCTATACCCATAGACTGTCCAATTGTTACCTGAATGCAGACTTTTTTGTTTTTTTAACTAGCATTTTGGATATCTTACCACTCAAATGGCTACTCTAATGTCAAGACTACTGAATTCCTCTACAGTCCCAATATTAAGAACTTGTTTCACATTTAACTGATGTGAAACAACAAACTTATTTACTGTGGCTGGAAGTACAACATTTTAAGGGTTGTTATAAGCGGTCCACTAATTTGTGTATTTCAGGTTGTTTCCTATTAATTGGTGGACTTGCAGTCAGGATGTGGCTCACTGGTAGGCTGGAATACTTGTCTCAAACTTCATTGCTATCCTCTAGAATCTTGGGTATAGTAGTGCATTGTTGTTTGCAACAATGTGATAGAAGTCAACATTAGACTTTACAATCTCTGCTAAACATGATGATATTTGAATCTCGTTCGTCTGAACTCCTGTTGAGAACAAATTACTGATTTTGGCAGTTATTAGATTTCATGTTCATTTTCTAAAGATAATCCACTGAATTTATTCTGTACCTAATTAGTCTATAATCCTTCTCAGATTTCTCACAGCGGAATAGGAAGATGTGACTGCAAGTCAACACGGGTAAGTTATGGAGAACTAGTCTGCACAACTAGTTCAGGACCTTAAGCTTACTATTTTGGCACTGAGACTTCAAGATTCACTTCAACTAATTGCTAATAGTGTTGCTCAGGTGGCTTGCTTGCTATGGTGCTGTAATTGTGCTTCCTGATGATGAAAATTGCACTTGTCTTACGCCCTGTGTCAACATCAGAGCCTGTAAAGGTAAACCCACTGGTGTTAACAGGGCAACTAGGGGATGACCTGTTGGGGTTACCAACTGTCTGATGGGAACACAACAAAATGGCTTCCTTTGCCAAAATGGCTGCATTGATTGCAAGTTGAGAAAGTAGCAGACAAATTATACCCTGGAAATCCAGTGGTCTTGCGAGAGCACAATTTGAATTTGCTCAGCAAGTTACTCTGGCACCGAGTAATGCTGCTCATTAACTATGCCCTCGTAGCCGAGCTGCACCAATCACATCGGTGTATCTGATATAGGCGGGCCAGAGGCGCGTTAAAAAGATGATGACAGCGCTGCGACCTCAAGTCATTAGTAAACGTTGTAAGATCGCTATGGATGTACAACACTTGTTGGAAACTGATTTGGTCGCTACAATGAACGTTAGACTTGGCTTTTTGTCTAAAAGAGGAACAGAAGACAGCGCTCGAATCATTCTTTTTTAGGAAGGACTGTTTTGCTGACCTGATAAGGCAAGAGTTTAATCTACCAGTTAGCTCCACCATAGGGGCTTAGCGAAAACCCACTAGTGATTGGTCGTATTGTTATCCAATTGCATACAGTGAGATTTTCAAATACATGTTTGGTGCCGCCCCTCGAGTTGAGTCGTTTTCATTACTCGATGCCAGACCCTTATCCTCCGGATTTGGGTCTGGATTTTTCCAGGCTAGAGAAATTAAGCAACTCCTGAAGTCAGGTGTTGAAAGTGTTTTTATTACCTTACTGTGTAAAAGTCATTTGGGCAGTTTTAATGCGTAGTTATTTAACAAACTAATCTTCCCATTCCTCCAGGCCCTGTCCCAGATGACCTTGTAAAGGAAGAGTGAAAGGTTCGTATGACGCAAGCAGTTCTGTACTAGTGGAGCTGAACACCTGCAGAGTGACTTGTTTGGCATGCATGTGTGCTTCACATTTAACTTAATTAAATGAAAATGATGATCGTGTAGTTGCCTTTACAGTCTAATAGCTTGAACATGACCAGTGCTCCAGAATTGTTATCCTTCATTGGCTCTCTTGTGGGCTGGGCAGGCATTTAGAAGCCTACTCTTAGACAGGGTAGGGGTACAGTGTGCTGTCTTCCTGGAGGGAGGGTGTCTGGGTGGAGACTTGACTAAATCTAGACCACTGGCAGGAAGGTTACAATGACTGATGACTGAAACTGATAATTTCTGATTGTATTTTATTAACTACTGATTGACTTATGATGTTTTAATCATGCTCTGGTCATTTTGTAGTGTGGTGGTATGATGGAGCAAGAACTTAAAGGTGAGTGCTGGGAGTCAACATTTACAGTAGTACAACCCTTAACCATGTGAAGGTGCTCTGCCTGCAGTACATCAACACAAGTTATGAGTTGTATACATGCCCCATTCTGATAAGCTGACTGTTAGTATCATTCTGATCAACATGTGCAACCTACCTTGAACAGTAGCATGTGAAGCAGTGATCATATGACTTGTCTTTCCAGGTTCATTGATCTACCGCTAGAAGCTGCTGGTGTCTCTCATTGAATAACTATCTCCAGGTATGTTTTAAAACTTGTTCAGACCTCAGTCCTGGGTTAATTGTCTCATGGCGGAAGCTTGTGCTGTTCTAGATTCTATAGTGTGCATGCTGTTCGTGCCAGTATGACTATTCAGGGAACCAATGCAGAAGGGGTGGTTTATGTACCACCCAGGTCTGATGTAATGCTGACTGATTAGTGACCTCTGATCTATAAACTATTATTGTCAGCTTGTTGCCTCACATCACAATTGTTAATTATTTGTCTCTCACCAGTGCCGTCTCTGGACCCATTTGGAAGGTAGTTCGGCTGGACCTGGGGCCTGCGTCTTCAAATTTATTGAAGCCTGAAATAAGTTCTAAACTTTCAATGTATGGTTGTAATTTAATTCATTTGATGTTTGTATCATTGCACTAGTATCACACGGATTAAAGTTTTCCATCCCTATTATGGATTTGTCAATTTGATTTATCAGAGATTGCTGCAGATCTGATGAGAGAAACAAATTTGGGGGGGGGGGCGCGGTGTGCGTCACTACTTTGTGGCGACTGCAAGTATTAGGTCTACTAAATTAATGTGAATTTTGTGATGTTTGTTATAGACCTGAGTTTTACTTTGTTTATGCTGTAGCCTAGCTGCACGCTTGTCTCATTAGTCCGTTTATTGAAAATAATGTCATTGTTTTGTTATCAGGAAAAGTAGATGGGGTAAATTTTCACAATCAGATCCCCAGTGGCATTTTGTCATTTGTATTGTACAACATTTCTAGGGTTAGGCACTGAATCCAAATCTGCTTTATGAATCACCGATGTCCCAAAATGCCTCAATTGATGAATTCAAAAGGGCTGTCCCTGCCAGGCTGGAATATATTTTTCAGTGTATGTTCTCTAAACAGTGTACATGCATGAATTAAATGTGCTTTTGTAAGTTTCTTCCTACATGAGGGAATTTGGTGCCATATTCAGATTTTGAGAAGTAATTTGAACAAACTGCATAGATATTGCTAAAATGGTTTTATGGATAATTACTAATTTATTACTACTATTGATATTATCAGGCTACATTTACTTAATTTTTGTTTTGAGGTTAAATAATACAAACAAATAGAATTGGTTACAAACTTAAATGTTCCAAGTTTTCACACATGGGAAATTTAATGTCATGCCCTGATTTGGATCACGTGTCAAAGCTTGAAATTCACAAGTATAGAGGAACAGATGAATGTGAAGCTAGCTTTAGTGAGCGCTATTATTTTGAAGGCAAAACTAAAAGGCTTGGAATCCACTGAAGCTGGCTCCCTAAAGAAGCTATCTACACACTGGTTTCCTGTATCAATGCCCTCAAGTTGGGTCATTAGTGCTAAAGTTGTCAAATAAGATCTAAAAGCAGGAAGATCCATGGGTCATGGTGATCTTTATTTAACCATATCCCAGTACTGACTGCTTATTCGCAGAGCGAGGTAAAGTTAGTTTTATAATGGACATTCGGTGGACATTCGTTGTTTTCCTCCGTCAATAGTTTTTAAATGAATCAATCCAGAAATATGAAAAGTACATGTTCTGATAAGGGGATGATGTACTAAAATCCACAACTTTTAGTTTTTAAAAACTTTGAGAGAAAAAATTTGCGTAGAACAGTTGATGCTCAATTGCACCACCACAATGTTAGTGGTGATAAGTTATACATTCTGAATCGGGGGATGATTATACACAATTGTTTCATAGTTTATTAATAGAACACTGTATCAATATATAGGTAAGGTTTCAATGTTGTATCCCTTCACAGGGCACATCGTAGCACACAAAGTGTGGTGGAGAGGTATTGGCCAGTGGAAGCTCAGATTCCACATTCTACACTCAGAAATTCAACAAGCATTAGTGTTTATACTTCCCTCCAGTTCAGTTTTCTTTTAGAATCCATGGTGGCTATGATTACATCATTAACTCTAGGCTATATATAGGCAAGTCAGTTAACAGCACACAGGTTTGAAACTTGTAATTCAGAAATAATAGAAAACATGTTGGAAATCTGTAATTTACATACATTTATCATAATGGATTCTCTTAAAAAATGTGTGTTGAATGTCAACTCCTCTTAGGAATGTCACTATTGAATGTGAATTTTTCTGAGAATATTCTTAAATAAGTACATCTATTTGATGATTGGTCCTTGCCTATGTTGTCATCCAAAATCCAGTTTGCGGCACAGCAAAGTGTTGTGAGTCAGCTCTAAAGCTGGATTCACACCAGGCACAGCAAACTGGTCGTGTTCCAGCGAAAGTCCATTTGTTTCAATAGGAAGCAATGGAACGCTGCGACAAATCTATCAGATCCAGCAAAATGTGGATGCGGTGCGGCAGGTGTCACAATAGAAAGAAATGATCCAACTTGTGCAGTGCTTTGCCGTATATGGCACCAGAACTGGAAGTTGATGTACCATGAGGAAGAGCTAATATGTTGCTTTCACCTACTGTATGGGTTAATGGGATTGTAAGAAAAGCTTTGACAGCTCAGTAGATAGTTTTCATATTGTCAATGAATACTAAAGTGAAAAAGCTCCTGCTAGTCACCTTGCTGGAGGAGGACAGCTGTTTGCAACGTTGTCCAAAGACTGATTATGATGTTGATTGCGGTGTGAAAGTGTGTCTGCATTACGATGCCGTACAGTGATTTTTTACCGTGCCTTGTGTGAATCCAGCATTAGACTGACACTTAAGATTCAGTCCTACACTTAAAGTAGGACTGAGATGTTTGAGCCAAGAATTTTCTTACTTTTAAGTCAAGTCTTAGCAGTGTTCTTATGAGTAAATCTCAAAGTGCGAAGCTTGATAAATACGGGCTTAGGTCACAAATTGGCTAAATCCTTCCTGCCTTCAACTTAATGTAAATAAAACTGTAATAATATGTTTCACAAAGAGAATGTAACAGTGTGTCAAATATAACAATGTCAGGACAAAATATTAGTATTGTGCCACAATTCTGGGCATTGTTATTGATTCTAATCTTTCTTTCAAAGCACATAGGAAAGTGTGCAATACGGTCAAATTTAGCTTAGCCAATTTTAAATATATATTAGAAATGCAGTAACTTTTAATGCTGCCAAATTATTTATGGATGCCATGATTATGTCACATCTAACATATTGTCTGACAAGCTGGGGACCAATTAACAGCTCATCACTAAAGCCATTAGCAACTCTATAAGAAAACCTCCAAAGTTTTGGACTAGAAGCCTAAGAGTTCACATCATTGTAATATCCTAAAAAAACTGCTGAGCTGGGAAGATGTAATTAAATACAAAAACATCTGTATTAGCAGATGCTAATAATAGCAGTCAGATTACCAGAAACACCACATGACGTGACCATTAATCCCATTCAGGAAAAGCACATTTGGTAAATTATAATTTTTTATGGAATTCACTACCCACGACAATCAAAGACATACATACATATTCCACCTTTGCAATTCGGAATAAGTGTGTAGCATAACTAAATGTGGAAAAGGTTGAGCGTTGTAAGTAATTTCCAGATGCAAAGTAATTACCTAATCAACTACACTTGTGCATAATGGTGATACCCAGAGTAGACAGCTATATAATTTAGTTCCCAGAAGGTGGTGCGCCACATTTCCAAATGTTTCATAAAATTTTAAAAAACTAAAACCCGTGGATTTTAGTGCATCGTCCCCCCATTCAGAATATATAACTTTCATTATCACCACTAACATCGTGGTGGAGCTATTGAGCCTCAACTGTTCTAAGCAACTAAATGTGAAAAAAGTTGAGCGCTGTAAGTACTTTCCAGATGCAAAGTAATTACCTAATCAACTACACTTGTGCATAATGGTGATACCCAGAGTAGACAGCTATATAATTTAGTTCCCAGAAGGTGGTGCGCCACATTTCCAAATGCTTCATAAAATCTTGAAAAACTAAAAGCCGTGGATTTTAGTGCATCGTCTCCCCATTCAGAATATATAACTTTCATTATCACCACTAACATCTTGGTGGAGCTATTGAGCCTCAACTGTTCTAAGCACATTTTTTGTTCAAAATTTTGAAAAATTAAAAGCTGTGGATTTTAGTACAGCATCCCCCGATTCAGAATATATAACTTTTATCATCACCACTAACATTGTGGTGGCGCTATTGAGACTCAACTGTTCTAAGCAAATTTTTTGTTCAAAATTTTGAAAAACTAAAAGCCGTGGATTTTAGTACATCATCCCCGATTCAGAATATATAACTTTCATCATCACCACTAACATCGCGGTGGCGCTATTGAGCCTAAAATTTTTTTTGGGGAAAACTAAAGGCCGTGGATTTTAGGTTTTTCTTGCCTTATTCAGAAGATGTACTTTTCATATTCCTGGATTGATTCATTTAAAAGCTATTGACGGAGGACAACAACGAATGTCCACCGAATGTCCATTGTCGATTATAAAACTAACGTTACCTCGCTTATTCCTGTTCAATGTTCTGGCAAGTGTTGTCAAGTTTCCTGCAGTTGCATGCGTCTATACATTCCATGGGACTCTTTCTCAAGAATAGAAAGATTTAAGTTCAGGTACATTGGAATACTCTACCAGTCTATCGTATCTGTATGTTCTTGTATACAATGATTAAAATCATGCTAATTCCCTATACGCAGCTGCAGTGTTGCCACAGTTATTTGAAAAAGTAATCTGATTACTGATCAGAAAGAGTTTTATATTCACACTCGCATGCTCCACGGTTACGACACAGCGTCTTTGGACGTGCCTACTGCCAAATGCAATAGTATGTGCCTGCAGTACCGGAGACTGCAGTTTCAAGACTGCAGTTATAGGACCACAGTTTCAGGACCCTAGTTTTTTGTGTTGACGCTTGAAACTGACACATTAATTACCATCCCGTCTATAGACTTTTACTAATTTCGAGGTTTTTGTTAATTTAAATAAATGTTATAAACAGTGGAACAATAGACAGTGAATTGATGTCCACTACGGATTAAAAATATCCAGATAATCAGTTGGGCTTCACTAAGGAGCATGTAAATATATTTTAGATGGGCTTAACAGCAAGGTTTCAGAGTGGTTAAGGTAAGGGTTTGGGTAAGGTTTATGGTTAATGTATGGTTAAACTATATTTATGGCTAAACTTGTAAAAATCATATTTTACATGGCCTTAACAGAAAGGTTTCAGAGTGGTTAAGTTTAGAGTAAGGGTTTTGGTAAGGCTTATGGATGTAATAACAGAAAGTAAAAATTGCCTGTCTGTATCACGCTGCAATCTAGACACAAAAATCTAGGGTACAGAAACTGCGGTCCTGAAACTGCAGCCTCCGGTACTGCAGGCACATGCTACTCACCGAATGTCGGACAAGAAATACTGTAGCTATCGGTGAACAGAGTAGTTAGGGACCAGCGTAAAAGTGCATCACCCAGAACTTCGGTTTCTATACGAGAGATCACACGTTTCGTTAATTAAATAGCTTTTTCAAATGTTGAAATATTTATCCCAAAAAGCAACAGTACACTCTTCATAACAGCCACAAGGCATGCTTTTTATCAAATATCAACTGTTGATTTTCAATTAATATTTTAATGCAAAAAATATGTTTGAAATAGCTTTCTCAATTGTTGAGATACTAATCTCTAACTGCATCAGTATACTCTCCATGGTACCATATAACAGCCACAATAATGATTTTAATCAACTATCAAGCGTTGAGTTTTATGGAATCTTTTAAAGCAAAAAATGCACCCTTTTTGAAAAGGCTTTCTCAAAAAAGCTATAATAGCACCCTTTTTGAAATCGCTTTCTCAGTTTCATAGATATTCGTCTCAAAATGCATCAGTATACTCTCCATAGTACCATCTAATAGCCACAATACATGATTTTCATCAAATTTCAATTGTTGATTTTTATGGAATATTTTAAAGCAAAAAAATGCACCCTTTTTGAAATGGCTTTCTCAAAAAAGCTATAATAGCACCCTTTTTGAAAAAGCTTTCTCAGTTTCAGAGATATTTGTCTCAAAATGCATCACTATAATTTCCATACCACCAACTATCAGCTGCAAAACATGATTTTCATCAAATTTATATTGTTGACCTTTATGGAATGTAATAAACATATAATAGCACCCTTTCTGAAATAGCTTTTGCTGTTTTGGAGATATTCATCTCATAATGCATTAGTATTCTCCACCATGGTACCATGTAACAGCTGCAAGACCAGATTTCCATTAAGTATCAATTGTTGATTTTTAAGGAACATTTTAATGCTAAAAAATTGTCACGGTTAAAGGTATAGTACGCAGGAGGCAGGTGTGTGTTTCATTGCAATGGTGAATGCTTTATTCAACAAAACACAAAGTAAGAACTTCCCTACAAAATAACAAACTCTAAACATTTGAGTTAAAGTAACACTAGAACTTGAAAACACAGAACACAAGAACTTAATTTGGACTGTAGTACAATGACCGACAATATAGGTAGAAATAGAAGGGACTAAATAATGAACTAACGACTAACGTAACCCGCTGGGAACACTTAAACCAAAATGAACTAAACACAGGAAGTACAATATAATGATAAACAAAGACACAGTAGGGTGAAACCAAAAACCTGCACTGGATAACATACTAACACACTATACTATACAGGGGACATTGTGACAGTACCCCCCCTCAAAGGAGCAGTTCCAGAAGTGAAGAGGCGGGGGAGGCACCAGCGACAGGAACTGGGACCACGTGAGGCGGCCAGGGAGCAGGAACCATGGGGGCGGCCAGGGAGCAAGAACCATGGGGGTGGCCGGGAACAGAAGACACTGGGGGCAGCCAGAAAGCAGGAGACACTTGGGGTTACCAGGCAGCAGAGGACACGGGGGCAGCTAGGCAACAGGGGACACCGCGGAGCTTGGATGAGCTACTGATGAGCTACTGGATATAACCTGTGAGCTAGGGGCTCCATCTGGAGAGCATAGGACCTTAACAGGATAATATGGGGCCTTAACAGGAGAACATGGGGTCTTAACAGGAGAATATGGGGCCTTAACAGGAGAACTTGAGAATTGGTACCCTCTACAGAAGAGCTAAGAGCTCCTACCCGTGAGCTAAGGGCTCTAACCTGTGGGCTAGGGGCTCTATCTGAAGAGCATGGGGCCTTAACAGAAGAAGTTGAAACCTGATCTGAGGAAAAATAGGTCTGGGTAGAGGTGCTGGGTACCTGGCCTGAAAAGTCATAGGCCCAGGCAGGAGAAATCGAGATCTGTCCTGAGGAGATGGAGACGTAGGATGGAGAATGGGAGAACCAGACAGAAAACCAGTAGGCCTGGTTGGAATAATCCTCAGCCAAGTCAGCGTCCTCTGCTTCCTGCTTTGTTGCCGGTATAAGGCACGGCAAGTCCTCCTCCAGGTCCAAATCTTCCTCAGACGCTACTGTCCTCCCAAACGGAAGCCAGTAACCTAGCTCCATAATTTCTGGAAAACGCTGTCTCCATAAAGAGGTTGGTCATTCTGTCACGGGTAAAGGTAAGGTAGTCAGGAGGCAGGAGCATTTCTCAATGGTGAAGGACTTGTTGAACTAAGAATACATGGAGAATGAAATTTGCTACAAAATAACCAACTCTATATACTTGAAAACACGGAACATGAGACTTTCATATAGACTGTAGTACATAGCGCTGACAGGAGACAATTTCTAACAACAAGGGAATCAACATAGGGGATTAAATAATACATTAAAGACAACTTAACCCAGGTGTGAACAGTGATCCAAAACCACTAAACACAGGAAGAACCAAATAAGGTTCATAAAAAGACAGAGATGGGCAAAACCTGGACTGGAACACATCTAACATACAATACAAGGGACATTGTGACAATATCTCAACAATTTGAAAAGCTATTTAAAAAAGGGTGATTTTCCTTAAAAATAAACCATTGAAATTTATGAAAGTCATGTATTGAGGCTGTTACATGGTACTATGGAGAGTATACTGATGCATTTTGAGATGAATATGTCCAAAACTGAGAAAGCTATTTCAAAAAGAGTGCTGTTATAGCTTTATTACATTCCATAAAGGTCAACACTGGAAATTTTATAAAAAAACATGTCTTTCGGCTGTAGGATGGTACTATGGAGAGTATACTGATTTTGAGATTTATATGTCCAAAACTGAGAAAGCTATTTCAAAAAGGGGGCTATTATAGCTTTATTACATTCCATAAAGGTCAACGATTGAAATTTGATGAAAATCATGTCTTGCGGCTGTTAGACGGTACAATGGAGAGTGTACTGATGCAGTTTGAGATGAATATCTCCAAAATTGACAAAGCTATTTCAAAAAGGGTGCAATTATAGCTTAACTTTTTTCTTCCATAAAGGTCAACAATTTAAATTTGATGAAAATCATGTTTTGCGGCTGTTAAGATGGTAGCCTGGTCCTTCCAGACTCTCGTACGTACGTTTTATTTGTACAGAGAGTCTGGCCACTCCCTATTGACATGCTTTAACTTCCTTGAAAGCAGGTTCTTTGTTGAAGTTTAAAACTATTGGATCTGCCCAGAGCCACTCTGGATCTACCATAACCAATCGCTAACTTTTGGTTGAGACGTACCTCAACTCAAACTAGTCCAAAGCTGAGAAAGCTATTTCAAAAAGGTTGCATTTTTAGCTTTAAAATCAACGATTGATATTTGATGAAAATCATGTATTGCGGCTGTTAGATAGTACTATGGAGAGTATACTGATGCATTTTGAGATTAATATCTTAAAAATTGAGAAAGCTATTTCAAAAAGGGTTATTTTTTGCATTAAAATATTGCTTAAAAATCAACAGTTAATATAGTGGGTATAGAAAAGAATCAACCCCCAGTAAAATAATCACATTTTGTTGCTTTGCAGCCTGAAATGAAGACAGACACCATTTTTGTTTCATTCACCTGTATTTACGCAGTGCAACTTATAACATCCAAGTGAAAGATATAACACCAACATGTCAGGAAAAAAAAAACAATCACTGAGGTGGAGAAAGGATCACCCCCTTGTTTCAGTATTTTATTGAACCAACTTTTGCTTTAATTACATCCTTTAGTCTGTTGGGATATGTCTCTAATAACTTTACAGATCTGGACGTTGCAAAATTTGACCACTCTTTGCAGAACTGCTCAAGTTCAGTTAAATTTTGTGGACTGCTGTCTTCAAGTCATTCCACAGATGTTAAATGGGGATTAAGTCTGGGCTCTGACTAGACCATGCAAGGACATTCACCTTTTTCTCCTTCAACCACTATGTGGTCAGTTTTGCTGTGTGCTTTGGGTCATTGTCATGTTGGAAGGTAAATCTTCTTCCCATTTACAACTTTCTGGCAGAGAGCAGCAGGTTTTCTTCAAGAATTTCACAGTATTTTCCCCCATCCATTTCTCCTTTTATCCTGACAAGTGCTCCAGTCCCTGCTGTAGAGAAAGAACCCCATAACATGATATTACCACCTACATGCCTTACTGTATGAAAGGGGTTATTTAGATGGTGAGGTGTATTGGATTTTTGTCAGACATATCGCTTGGCATTGAGGCCATACAAATCCATTTTAGTCTCATCTGACCATAACACCTTTTTCCACGTGGAATATTCAAGGTGCGTTTTGGCAAAGCTCAGTCGTGACTGCATGTGTCCTTTACTGATGAGTGGCTTTTTTCTTGCAACCCTCCCATACAAGCCACATTTGTAGAGAATTTGTGATATTGTTGTCACATGCACACAATGACACTCTTTGTCATGTATTCCTACAACTGCTTCAGAGTTGCTATAGGCCTCTTTATAGCCTCTCTGACCGGTTTCCTCCTGGCTCTTTCATCCAGTTTGGAGCGACGTCCTGACCCAGGGAGGGTCTGCATTGTACCAAATACCTTCCACTTTTTAATAATCGACTTCACTGTGCTTTCTAGGCACTGACAAAGCCTTTGACATTTTTTCTATTCATCTCCTGACTTGTGCCTGTTCACAACTTTATCCCGTAGATCTTTTGACAATGCCTTGCCACCCATAGTTGATGTCTTCAGTTGAACGACCAAGGACTGAAATGCTTCAAGAAAAGCTTGTTTCATACTGAACTAATCAAAATGACCACAGCTGATCACAGTCAATTGGCTTTGTGTGCTATTGATTTATTGAGTATTGATTAACTACATCTGGTTGGGATTACAAGTCATTTTTAAGAGGGGGGTGATTCCTTTTCCAACTCAGTGATTCTGCTTTTAAATGTTTTGTTTTAATGCTTCTGATGTTAAAATTCCTTCATGCCACTAGGTGGAGCTCTTGTAACAGGGCACTAGTTGTAGCACTCCCTAAGCTACCATGAGTGAAGCAAAATTGTACTTGCGAAACAGAATGTTAGTTTTGAGCTTGTGAAGACTGTTGTATTCTGACTTGTTCACATCTGATATTAATACTGCCACTCGGTATAACCTTCGTTGTGGTACTTATTATGACAAAGTTACGACATATGTTTGGCGACGAGGTGAACTGGAAGTGTTTTTACATTCCGTTTTGTTTTTAGTGTTAGCTAAAAATTTAAATTTTAGCTACACGACTTATGCGGCTAGTATTCACGAGTGAAAGCAGTGAAGAGGAATGAGAAGAGCCCCGTATTCAAATGGCTACGTTTGGGACTATTGGTGAATTTGTGGAAGGGGACGAGGACAGAGTATGTGGAAAGGGTGGGACACTCTTTTGCTGCTAATGGAATTACAAAGGAGGTGAAACAGCGCTCTATTCTCCTGAGTGTGTGTGGGGCAAAGACTTAAGCTGTTAAGGAACATAGCCACACCGGGGGATATTCCATACGAGGACTTGGGAAAGCTCGTTGGGAACCACCACAACCCAAAGCCATCGGTAATAGTCCAACGTTTCAAATTTCACAGCCATTTTCGAAAGTCAGGTCAGTCTGTAGCTCATTTTGTTTCAGAATTGTGGCAGCCGTCAGAACATTGTGATTTTGGGGCAGTCTTAGATTACATGCTCCGTGATAGATTAGTATGCAGCATTAGTAATGACGCCATTCAGCACCGCTTACTGGGGGAAACTCCGCCACTATCTTTCAAGAAAGCCCTAGAAATTTCACAGGGGATGAAGATGGCTGCAAATAATGCCAAAGACATTCAAAAGGGTCAGGCAGGATCGCATTCGGTGGCTGTGCACCACGTAAAGTGGGAGGTTTTAAAACCAGCAAAGAAAGTTGAGTGTTTTAGGTGTGGGGGGGCGCAATATGCAAATGATTGCAAATTTAAAGACACTGTCTGTCATGCCTGCAATAAAAAAGGACACTTAGCAAAAATGTGCAGGAGTGTTAAAAATAAGGCTAAATGTGTATACTAGATGTATACCAATTTTTTCACTTTTTCGGACACCACAATGACTTCCCTCGTGTGATAATATTTTTCCTTCTAATTATGTATTGCATAATAAAGAACTGCTACATTTGTGTAGATGAGAGAAGCAAAGTGTATGCGCGTTGTGCACACGCTATATCATGGTTAAGCATGTGCCCTTAAATAGCATTAGAATAACACGCCACTGACTGTGTAAGATAGGGCCCATAGTGTATTTGCCTACCTGGGCATGAACAGGCTTTCCTTGTGTTAGGTTTATTCAGTATAGAGTATTTAAAGAACATTCAGTCTCTATTTCTGCGTTCTTTGTTGAGGAATAAACCTTTTGAAAGCAACCGCTCCTGCTCTTGACTCCATCCTTATCGACTGTGACAGAATCACCCATCTCATCCTATGGAGTCAGCAGGACAGCCACAGGGTGCCGAAGGGGGCAATGACAGAATGGATGTAGTGTCTACCATACGCAGCCACCAAACTATGTTGGAGCACCTAGGAGTGGTTATGGACAATGTGCTAAGCTCCATTAAATGTTTGGAGAGGAGAATCAGCCCTTCTTCCCCCGCTCCTCCTATACCAGCCCAGATCGCTACAGAGGCCGTATTCCCAGGGGGTGCTCAACGAGCAGGAGTCCATCTGTCTCTACCTGAAAACTACGATGGGGCAGCAGCGAGATGCAAGGGGTTCCTGCTCCAGTTGAGCTTATATTTCGAGACGACGGCTACGACTACATCAGGAAGGGAATGGGCATCTGCCCTCATCTCATGTCTCGGGACAACAACCCGTTTGTTAACGACTATGAGACATTTGCCCAGCAGTTCCGATCCATCTTTGACCATCCTCCCAAGGGTCGGGACATGGGCGAGCGCCTCGTCCACCTGGGTCAGGGAACTAAGATTGCAAGGGAATATGCCCTGGAGTGAACGGGCCTTATTGACCACTTCCGGTGCCACCTGCAGGAGGACGTCCGGCGGGAGCTAGCCTGCCGTGACACCATGCTGGGTTTTGACCAGCTGGTGGAGATGGCAATCCGGCTGGATGGTCTCCTGCAGGCACGGGGCCGCACCGGGAGTGTTTATCCATCGTTAACCGGGGCAGCGTCCGGGCCTGTTCCCATGGAGATCGGTAGGGCGGGTATCCAGGATACTCAGAGGGGACCTGGGATGCGTCAGGAGCCGTGTTCCTTCTGTGGCAAACTTGTCACCTACGCCTTTGGGACCAGGAGGCGGCAGCACGGGCAGTCTTGCATTCCCTCAGGTATTCTCACTTCCATCTGCTAATACATCACAGATAGAAATATCAATTGAATTTCCTGATTATTCAAGTGTTACCCCGCTTAAGGCCCTTGTAGATTTGGAAGCAGCAGGGAATTTTATCGATACAGGTTTAGTGTAAAGGTTAGGGGTGCCATTGTGTCATTTAGACAACTTAGTGTTTAATGTACTCGACACCCCTACATGTCCTGTTGTGTTCGGCTTCCCTTGGTTGTCCTACCATAACCCTTTCATTTCTTGGTCCGATAGGTCTATCGAGGGATGGTCACAAGGGTGCCTGGGTAGGTGCCTGCTGGTTTTGCTGAGGGCCACCACGGTGGAAAGTCTGGACAGTGCCTCTACCTCTCCCATCCCTATTTAATATTCGGACCTAGCTCATGTGTTTTCTAAACACTGAGCAGCTAAATTACCCCCACATCGGCCCAGGGATTGTGCCATAGACCTCCTGCCGGATTCTGTACTGCCCAGGAATCATGTGTATCCCCTGTCGTATGCCGAGACGGAGGCGATGGAAACATACGTCACAGAGTTGCTATGACAAGGGCACATACTTCCTTCCTCTTCACCTGCCTCTTAGAAAGACGGGGGTCTGCGTCTATGCATAGACTATTGCACCCTGAATAAAGTTACTGTATGTTATGCGTATCCTCTTCCCCTCATCTCCTCTGCGATTGAGTTTATACATGGTGCGTGCTTCTTTACGAAATTGGATCTCCGAAGTGCCTACAATCTTGTGCATATCAGGGAAGTAGACGAATATAAGACCGCCTTCAGTACGACATCTGGCCACTATGAGTATCTGGTCATGCCGCATGCTCCAGCGGTCTTTCAAGCATTCGTAAAAGAGATCCTTGGAGACATAATTGGCCATGGGGTGTTTGTGTACATCAATGACATCCTGGTGTACACGAGCACTTGCGATCAGCATTTCTCCCTGGTGCGCAGGGTGCTTGGAAGGCTACTGGAGCATGAATTGTACGTCAAGGCAGAGAAGTGCCTGTTTTTCCAGCACTCAGATTCCTTCCTCGGAAATCGAATTTCCTCGGCCAGGGTGGAGATGGAGACGGACCACATCAGTGCCGTGCGTAATTGGCGACCCCGACCACGGTGAAAGCAGTACAATGTTTTCTAGGTTTTGCTAATTATTATTAGAGGTTCATTCATGGTTTTGGCAAGGTAGCAGCTCCTATCACGTCCCTGCTGAAGGGTTGGCCGGCCAGTTTGCGGTGAACTGGAGAGGCGGACAGAGCTTTCACCTCACTGAAGGTGTTCTGGTGCAGCCTGACCCGGCGTCACAGTTCATAGTGTAGGTGGATACTTCTGAGAGGGGAGTGGGTGCGGTGTTGTCACAACGAACGGGCTCTCCCGCTAATTTGCGTCCATGCACTTTCTAGTCAAAGAAGCTGACACCTGCCGAAATGAACTATGACGTCAGCAATAGGAAACTGCTTGTTATTGTCAAAGCACCGTAACCTGGAGTACATCCGGGCAGCGTGGAGACTGAACCTGCGCCAGGCGCGGTGGGCACTTTTCCTTGCCAGGTTCACGTACACTATTTCCTATATACCAGGCAGTAAGAATGGTAAGGCCGATGCTCTATCACGCCAGTACGACACAGAGGACAGGGTGGAAGACAACAGTCCGATAGTACCGGCCACCTGCATAGTAGCCCCAGCAATGTGGGATATAGACACTGAGATCCAACAGGCTGTGTGCTCCGGGGAGATTCCTACCCGATGTCCTGTGGGTCGTCAATTTGTACCGGAGTCTGTTAAAGACAGACTTCTGAATTGGGCACACACCACCCTTTCCTCTGGTCACCCTGGCATCGGCCGTACCATTCACTGTCTGTCTGCAAGTACTGGTGGCCAACGTTGGCTAAGGACGTGCGGGTTTACGTCTCCTCCTGCTTGGTATGTGCCTAGAGTACAGCGCAGAGGCACCTACCTGCAGGGAAATTGATGCCTCTTCCTGTGCTACAATGGCCTTGGTCGCATTTATCCATTGATTTCCTTACTGATTTACCACCATCAGAAGGGAAGACTGCGATCTTGACCGTTGTGGACGGGTTCTCGAAGGCTTGCCGCCTCCTACCTCTGCCTGGTATACCCACAGCTCTGCAAATCACGGAAGCCTTATTTACCCATGTCTTCCGGCACTATGGTATTCCGGAGGAGATCGTGTCGAACCGCAGTCCCCAGTTTACGTCACATGTCTGGAAAGCCTTTATGGAGAGGTTGGGGATCTCGGTTTGCTGGACCTCCGGTTTCCATCCGGAATGAAATGGGCAGGTGGAGCGCGTCAATCAAGAAGTGGGTGGGTTATTACGTTTGTATTGTCGGGACAGGCCGGGGGAGGGGTCATGTTTTCTGCCTTGGGTTGAATATGCCCAGAACTCCTTGCGCCACTCTAACAATCGAACACCGTTTTAGTGTGTTTTGGGTTTTCAACCTGTCCTGGCCCCGTGGCATCCGAGCCAGACCGAGGCGCCTGCGGTGGGTGAGTAGTTTCAGTGCACTGAGGAAATGTGGAACGCTGCCCTACTGTCAGCACCAGTAGAGATCTTGGAGCCCCCTCTGCTGGTGCACACAGGATTCAGCGCTTGGCGTCCCCAGTTTACTAAAGCCACGGTTTCCTCAGCCCTTGCCCATCCTCCCAGATTGCGCATGGCTGTGCGATTTTAGTCATTTAGACTTACAGTGCCTTGCGAAAGTATTCGGCCCCCTTGAACTATTCGACCTTTTGCCACATTTCAGGCTTCAAACATAAAGATATGAAACTGTAATTTTTTGTGAAGAATCAACATCAAGTGGGACACAATCATGAAGTGGAATGAAATTTATTGGATATTTAAAACCTTTTAAACAAATAAAAAATTGAAAAATTGGGCATGCAAAATTATTCAGCCCCCTTTAGTTAATATTTTGTAGCGCCACCTTTTGCTGCGATTACAGCTGTAAGTCGCTTGGGGTATGTCTCTATCAGTTTTGCACATCGAGAGACTGAAATTTTTTATCCCATTCCTCCTTGCAAAACAGCTCAAGCTCAGTGAGGTTGGATGGAGAGCGTTTGTGAACAGCAGTTTTCAGTTCTTTCCACAGATTCTCGATAGGACTCAGGTCTGGACTTTGACTTGGCCATTCTAACACCTGGATATGTTTATTTGTGAACCATTCCATTGCAGATTTTGCTTGATGTTTTAGATCATTTTCTTGTTGGAAGACAAATCTCCGTCCCAGTCTCAGGTCTTTTGCAGACTCCATCAGGTTTTCTTCCAGAATGGTCCTGTATTTGGCTCCATCCATCTTCCCATAAATTTTTGCCAACTTCCCTGTCCCTGCTGAAGAGAAGCAGGCCCAAACCATGATGCTGCCACCACCATGTTTGACAGTGGGGATGACGTGTTCAGGGTGATGAGCTGTGTTGTTTTTACGCCAAACATAACATTTTGCATTGTTGCCAAAAATCGATTTTCATCTGACCAGAGGACCTTCTTCAACATGTTTGGTGTGTCTCCCAGGTGGCTTAAGGCAAACTTTAAACAACACTTTTTATGGATATCTTTCAGAAATGGCTTTTTTCTTGGCACTCTTCCATAAAAGCCAGATTTGTGCAGTATACGACTGATTGTTGTCCTATGGACAGACTCGACCACCTCAGCTGTAGATCTCTGCAGTTCATCCAGAGTGATCATGGGCCTCTTGGCTGCATCTCTGATCAGTCTTCTCCTTGTATGAGCTGAAAGTTTAGAGGGACGGCCGGGTCTTGGTAGATTTGCAGTGGTCTGATACTCCTTCCATGTCAATATTATCGGTTGCACAGTGCTCTTGGGATGTTTAAAGCTTGGGAAATCTTTCTGTATCCAAATCCAGCTTTAAACTTCTCCACAACAGTATCTCGGACCTGCCTGTCGTGTTCCTTGTTCTTCATGATGCTCTCCGTGCTTTCAACAGACCTCTGAGACTATCACAGAGCAGGTGCATTTATACGGAGACTTGATTACACACAGGTGGATTCTATTCATCATCATTTGTCATTTAGGTCAACATTGGATCATTCAGAGATCCTCACTGAACTTCTAAAGAGAGTTTGCTACACCCAATTTGTCAGTTTTTTATTTGTTAAACAAGTTTGAAATATCCAATAAATTTAATTCCACCTCATGATTGTGTCCCAGTTGTTGTTGCGTCTTCACAAAAAATTGCAGTTTTATATCTTTATGTTTGAAGCCTGAAATGTGGCAAAAGGTCGAAATGTTCAAGGGGGCCGGATACTTTTGCAAGGCACTGTATATATATACATAAGGTGAAATCTATGTGCGGTTGTTGGTGATTAATCTAATTGTTACGTTTCATTCCTTGATATACAGGTCCTTCTCAAAAAATTAGCATATTGTGATAAAGTTCATTATTTTCCATAATGTAATGATGAAAATTAAACTTTCATATATTTTAGATTCATTGCACACCAACTGAAATATTTCAGGTCATTTATTGTTTTAATACTGATGATACAGCTCATGAAAACCCCAAATTCCTATGTCAAAGAATTAGCATATTTCATCTGACCAATAAAATAAGTGTTTGTAATACACAAAAAGTCAACCTTCAAATAATTTTGTTCAGTTATGCACTCAATACTTGGTCGGGAATCCTTTTGCAGAAATGACTGCTTCAATGCGGCGTGGCATGGAGACAATCAGGTGTGATGGAGGCCCAGGATGCTTCAATAGCGGCCTTAAGCTCATCCAGAGTGTTGGGTCTTGCGCCTCTCAACTTCCTCTTCACAATATCCCACAGATTCTCTATGGGGTTCAGGTCAGGAGAGTTGGCAGGCCAATTGAGCACAGTAATACCATGGTCAGTAAACCATTTACCAGTGGTGTTGGCACTGTGAGCAGGTGCCAGGTCGTGCTGAAAAATGAAATCATCATCTCCATGAAGCTTTTCAGCAGATGGAAGCATGAAATGCTCCAAAATCTCCTGATAGCTAACTGCATTGACCCACAAAACACAGTGGACCAACACCAGCAGCTGACTGTGGGTACTTGACACTGGACTTCAGGCATTTTGGCATTTCCTTCTCCCCAGTCTTCCTCCAGACTCTGGCACCTTGATTTCCGAATGACATGCAAAATTTGCTTTCATCCGAAAAAAGTACTTTGGGCCACTTAACAACAGTCCAGTGCTGCTTCTCTGTAGCCCAGGTCAGGCGCTTCTGCTGCTGTTTCTGGTTCAAAAGTGGCTTGACCTGGGGAATGCGGCATTTCCTGTAGCCCATTTCCTGCACACGCCTGTCCATGGTGGCTCTGGATGTTTGTACTCCAGACTCAGTCCACTGCTTTTGCAGGTCATCCAAGGTCTGGAATCAGTCCTTCTCCACAATCTTCCTCAGGGTCTGGTCACCTCTTGTCGTTGTGCAGCGTTTTTTGCCACACTTTTTCCTTCCCACAGACATCCCACTGAGGTGCCTTGATACAGCACTCTGGGAACAGCCTATTTGTTCAGGAATTTCTTTCTGTGTCTTACCCTCTTGCTTGAGGGTGTCAATGATGGCCTTCTGGACAGCAGTCAGGTCGGCAGTCTTACCCATGATTGCGGTTTTGAGTAATGAAACAGGCTGGGAGTTTTTAAAAGCCTCAGGAATCTTTTGCAG
>JACXGM010010655.1:0-25980 GCA_016801145.1 Umbra pygmaea | reverse complement strand
GGGGGCTACGTGAACCAGCCTGAGAGCTGGCACGGAAGGAGGGAGGGCTAGCAGGGTTAGGGAAGCTAACGGGGAAGTAGGAAATCCTACCGGAGGGAATAGAGGCCATCCGGGGCTGTGGTAGAGGCAGTTGGGGTGGTGTCCGCCGAACGGCTCTTCTACTCCACTCGGGGGGTATTTCCCACTCCTCCTCCTCGCCCTCCAAAGCCTCCTGGTCCTCTTTGTCCTCCCACAAGGGAAACTCCTCTTCGTCCTCCTCCCACAACCTCAACTCCTCCTCAGCTCCGTTATCCCAGCCATAGCCCTTACCCGCTACTTGCTGGGTTGTCCTGTCGGGAGGGTGAAGAGCTCCAGGTCCTCCAAGGAAAAAGGAGGAAAGCGGGCTCCAGAGGCCGAGGCCATCAGCTGGTCCATGTGAGCCCGTAGCTAGATTGCTCTAGCCTCTATCTCTTCCTCCATACGGCTGGCAGCACCGCTATCCCTTCGCTGTCTCTTTTTCATGGTCGATCAATCTGTCACGTTCCAAGATTAGAGACAGGCGCGAAGGTTCAATAATCCAAAATGACTTTATTCAATGACAAAATAATACTGCCACGAGGGGCTTTCTAAATATAACCAACAGGAAACACAGGAACGCGTACAGGAAACATTGATCGACAAGAGACAAGGGGAGAACACATGGCTAAATAAAAACACATACTAATTACTAACTTAATCCACCCGTGACTACCAATGACCCAATTAATAATCAAAAGCAACCTATGACAAAACTAGACACAAGAGGGCAGCATACTCACACAAACAGAGGGATCACAGAGACAACACTTACAAAAACCCCAACCCATGTGTGACATTGTAGAATGATTCACTAGAACAGATTAACTGTAATTTGATATATAGTGTCATCCATGATTATTTTCAATCCTAGTAAAATTAGCAAAAAATGATTAGTAAAAATGCATCTTTTGGTAAGTTGCGTAATGTCACAATGAAAAAATTACAAACATCCAACCTTTAATAGAAGTACATTTTTTTAGACAAAAAATTACACCACAAAAGTAAGCGAGAGAATAGAAATAATTATTTTTTGATGACAGATTTTTTTTTCTCTGAATAAATGTACTTCAATGAAAGGTGGAATGTTTGTAAACTTTTCATTGTGACTACGCCAATTCACCAAAAGATGCATTTTTACATACCCTTTTTTGCTCATTTTACTAACCAGGTATACTTGGAACAATAACCGACAGCCTACAAACGCTAACACAAGACATACGTACTACACTGATTAAACCAGTGTTTGCAGCTGCAACTATTTAAGAATGATGATTGGATAATGGAGTCATGTGGAAAAGACAGCTGACCAGAAAAGCAGAAACTTAAAAGATAAACAATGCACACAGGGTAGCAACTGAATAGATCACACATAAACATGGAAGAACCCTAAATAATGTCAGGTCCCATAGGAGACTGTGACAGCGTCAAAACGGAGATGCATACTAGGGGAGAGGCACCTCATACTCATGGTGATATATGGTGGTGGCTCAGGGCTGATTTAATTCCAGAGGTCCAGTGGCACTGGTCAAGATTAATGGCATAATTAATTGTTTATTCCACCAAGTATCAGGCAATTTTGTGGACTTTTCAAAATGACAATGACCCAAAACATACTTCAAGATCAACACAGAAACGGTTTCGTGACAACAAATTCAATGTTCTGCTGTGGCCATCTCATTCGCCAGACCTCAAACCTATGGGCTGAGTTGAAGAGGGTATTTGATAAGTGCAAACCCAAGAATGTGAAGGATCTTGAAAGGATCTGCATAGAGGAATGGTCCAAAATCTCTCCAAATGTGTCCCTTAACCTAGTCAAATGTTACAGGAAGAGACTCCATGCTGTTATAAGGTGGTTGCACTAAATAATGAATAATTATGGAACCTTGATTTTGGTGAAATTTATTTTGTTTTAAATAATTGTATAAGTTTGGTTGGGTCCATTGCATTATTAATAAAGTACACATGTTGGTATATAGAGTTTATCTCTATATTTATACTGTTTAAGTCAGGGGTTCCAGTACTTTTGGACCCCACAGTAAACTCAGCGCTAAATCACATGAAATACGTTCTGAGGGAACTATTTTGTAAAACCGAAATATGTCAAATATGAACGTATGAGAGGGTCAATTACATTTGTAGGGAACTAAATTGAACACTTAAATAACGTTAAATATGAACATTAGAAGATCATGACGTAGCATGTAAATAGTGTAGTTTTTGCTAGGGTGGCGGTCGGGGATGGTGGACCGGCGTATAAATCCGCGACTTGCATCCCAGTGTTTGCGAGTTCAAATCCAGTCGGACACATTGTGTGTGTTTTGTTCTACATTGCTTGCGTCATGCAGACACACGATTGTCGGTTTTTGTTACGTTAACCCTAACCTTAATTCTAACCTTAACCTCAGTAACGTCATATCTAACCTTAACCCTTAGTAACCTCATGCCTAACTTTAACCGTTAGTATCCTCCTATCTAACCGTAACTGTGAATGTTGCAATATAATTTTGAACGCTATGGAATGTATGGAATGTGTGGAATGTTCTCGCATAAATCCGCTAAACGAAATGTACCGGAGCAACGTAATTGAAGTACAAATATAGCCTAATAACGAAACGTGCAGTTCAAACGAAAAAAAAACTAAATATATTGGCATATAACGTAATTCAGGTTTTCAAAATAGTTTCCTGAGAACGTAATTTGGGAGAAATTCTGAGATTTACGGTTGTGTAAACTGCAAGTCTCCCATCCTCCTCAACTTTTTAAGTCACCAGCCTCCACTGATTAACTGATTACATTTAGTTGCATTTTTATCTTAGGAAAATGCATTTAATAGCCTAACATATATTTCAAAGATACATCTAGACACATTTGTATCATTGATAAATTACATTGAATAGCTTAAAAGGTATTTCATGAATGCTAATACATAAAACGTTGTATTGTTACACAAAATATTCCATGCTAGAAATTCCATTTTAGTCTTAATCCTAATAGTTTAAAGCCCTATTGAAAAGGCTGGTTGTTAGGTATAACATGGCACAGTACACATAATGTAAAAAAAAAACTATTAATTAATGTAGTAATCAGTCAAAAACACATTATATAAAAAAATATTATGGTGGTTATGATAGCCCACTAAGAATTGAAAACATATAATTTACGATTGACTGCATCAAGTAGGAATTTTAAGAAACATGAAAGTAAATTTATTGACTAATGTGTTTAATCGCATAATGTTTCTGACACACAATTTCAAAAAGATAAAAGTATTTTGCTGCTGCTTTTCATTTCTACTCAGTGTCCGGTGCTCCTCATTGCAGTGTACAACAATAGTCTGCCAGCATTAATGGATTCTTGTAAATTAGTCTTCAGTGATATGTTGCACTTCATATATGCTGGAAGACGTTTGTCAATCAGCTGAATGTAGTTTGGTGCTCTGTAGTTGCCAAGAAAATTCTCAATGACATCCTTAAATGTTTTCCAGACGATTTTCTCTAGCCACACTAACAGTTCTTCAAACCGCTTGTCACTGATGACGTGTCTGATCTGTGGACCAACAAAAATGTCTTCCTTAATCTTGGCATCAGTTATTCTTGGAAACATTTGTTTCAAATAATGAAAACCTTCACCTTCCTTATACACTGCTTTTAATTTTTTTATTAGTTCCAGTTTTATGTGAAGAAGATGAAAATATATCTTTGTGCAGTCAACAAGTGGTTAATGTGACAAGTTTTTCTGTCCTGGAACCAAATTCTTAGAGTTGCCATATCTTTTTAATGTAATGTTACTCATTAGCACAACTGTTCCATTTACCAATGTAACAACAGTACTTGGTATAGACAGGATTGTATCGAAGCACAAATCCAGGGAAGGGTACAGAAAAATAGCTGCAGTACTGAAGGTCCCAATGAGCACTGTGTCCTCCATCATCCATAAATGGAAGAAGTTTAGAACCACGAGGACTCTTCCTAGAGCTGGCCGCCCGACCAAACTGAGTGATCGGGGGAGAAGAGCATTAGTCAGGTAGGTGACCAAGAACCCGATGGTCACTCTGACAGAGCTCCAGCGTTTCTCTGTGGAGAGAGGAGAAACTTTCAGAAAAACAACCATCTCTGCAGCACTCCACCAATCAGGCCTGTATGGTAGAGTGGCCAAACGGAAGCCACTCCTCAAGAAAAGGCACGAGAGCCCACCTGGAATTTGCCAAAAGGCACCTGAAGGACTCTCAGACCTTGCAAAACAAAATTCTCTGGTCTGATGAAACAAAGATTGAACTGTATGGCCTAAATGGCAAGCGTCATGTCTGGAGGAAACCAAGCACTGCTCATCTCCTGGCCAATACCATCCCTACAGTGAAGCATGGTGGTGGCAGCATCATTCTGTGTGCATGTTTATCAGTGGCAGGAAATGGGAGACAAGTCAGGATCAAGGGAAAGAATGAATGCAGCAATGTACAGAGACATCCTTGCTGAAAACCTGCTCCAGAGCGCTCTGGACCTCAGATTGGGGTGATTGTTCATCTTCCAACAGAACAACGACACTAAGCACACAGCCAAGATAACAAAGGAGTGGCTACAGGACAACTCTGTGAGTGGCCCAGCTAGAGCCCAGACTTGAACCTGATTGAACATCTCTGGAGAGATCTGAAAATGTCTGTGCACCGACGCTCTCCACTCAACCTGATAGAGCTTGAGAGGTCCTGCAAAGAATGGGAGAAACTGCCCAAAAATAGGTGTGCCAAGCTTGTAGCACTATATTCAAAAAGACTTGAGAGTGTAATTGCTGCCAAAGGTGCTTTAAAAAGTATTGGGCAAGGTCTGTGAATACTTATGTACATGTCCTTTTTTATTTTTAATAAATTTGCTAAGATTTCAAACACACTTCTTTCAAATTGTCATTATGGGGTATTGTTTGTAAAATGTTGAGAAAAATAATCAATTTAATCCATTTCAGAATAAGGGTGTAACATATCAAAATGTGGAAAAAGTTAAGCGTTGTAAATACTTTCCAGATACACTGTATACTGAAGGGTCTTGCAAAAGGAGAGGCTGACAGAGGAGAGGGAGGAGTGGGAGAGCTAATATTTTGAGGCCATTAAAAAACTTCTGGGGGAGCATGCCCTTAGACCCCCCTAGTAGATGCTCAGCCTTCCTTCATGAATCTTTAGCGACATTCCTGGCAGTTATTATAAACAAAGACAAATTAACAGCTACTGTAATATCTATTGTACTAAACACAGGATTTCACAGCACACAACTACGACACAAACACACACCAAACCCAGAATAGCACAAAATACAAACAAAGAGAATTTACTGAAACAACAGCCAGCAAGCTCCCACAGTCATAAAAATTAATCATTACACAGACCACACATCCATACGGACAGAGAGAGCAAACTCTTAGAATGAGGGCTTTTTAATGCAGTCCTAATTCGTTGCTGCTGACTGCCTTGATGAGGGTGCAGGGCCTGGATGTAAACAGTTCCAATCAGAGTCCGATAGCCTCCACCTGCAACACAGAAAACAGCCCACACAGAAAACTGGGGAACGTAATAACAAAATATATTGAGAGGCAAAATCTTCAATCTACGTAGTGAAAGTCATTGAGAACAAATTAAATTACAACAGTCAATGGAAACTAAAATCACCAACCGATTAAGGGCTGAATTCAAACACTGAAAATCAAATTGAACAAGTCAAATTAAAGGCTGTTTCAAATTGCTTGACTTTCATCACAGCAACTCATTATGTGACTCAATAGTGTATGGCCACCACATGCCTGTATGCAATCCAGATAATGTCTGGATAGTGTCCTATATGAGCTCCTCCCAGACCTGCATCAGGCCATTAGTGAGTTCCTGGACATTCTGTGGTGCTACTTGAAGGCATCAGACATACCAATACATAACGTCCCAGAGGACTAGTCAATGGCATCAATGCCTTCGTTATCCAGGAACTGCTTACACATTCTGGCCACATGAGGCTGGGCATTGTCCTACACCAGGAGGAACCTAGGGCCCACTGCACTAGCATAAGGTCTGACGATGGGTCTGAGGATTTCATCCTGGTACCTAACAGCAGTCAGGGTACCTTTGGCTAGCACATGGAGGTCTGTGCGACCCTCTAAAAATATGCCTCCTCAGGCCATCTCTGACCCACCGCCAATCCGATCATGCTGGATGATGTTGAATTTAGCATAGCGTCACCACACATCTCTAGACTCTTTCACATCTGTCACATGTGCTCAGTGTGAACCTCCGCCTGAGCCAGATTTGGATGCCTTTTTCTTTCTCAGCTCTGCAATGTCAGGCAGATGTGTATTTTTTCCTTCTTCATCCATCAAAGATCTGGGATATTTTCTTCTTGAAGAATGGTGCAATATCCCACAACACACTTCAGGACTAGGATGACAGCATACCAAGAACAATCTGGTGGTTTTCTAAAGGCAAATGGTGGTCCAATTAATTCATAATAATTTATATTAATATATTGTTAGGTATTTCTGTTATCTACATAAGTTACAGACTGAAGTCATCAAAGATCAATCCTGAAGCGAAACAAACAGAGCAACAAAAAAATAAATGTTCAATTTAATCGGAAGTTCTTGTGTCACAGGTCACAAACAACAACATGGGTTTATTAAATAACCTTTTTATTTATATATTATATTAATATTATATTATACAATTATGAATACTATAGTTGTGGTTAATTGCTACTGAGGCTGTTGTGATGGTTGTTTTCCTGATAATGACGATTTTATAGCGAATCAAGCATTGATTTTATATTGATTTATAGTTTACACGGTCTCAGGCGTGGGTTTTATCGTAAGGATACGACAAAGGTTATACTGATGAATACCATCTACCTTCGGTAAAATTAACTTACGATCATTTTAAGTTCAAATTTGATCGTACACACGTTTCATGAATGAAGGCCGTTTTTTTAGCCACTTCTCGTTTTCAAAATAAACGTCCTCCGTTGAAAGTGATGTCAATTTAGATATAATAATGCCACATTGGATTACATAGTGGCAGTGTACTCAATAGAGATGGAACGTTTTAGCAAATATCGTATGATTCTACTATTCGTATCTGTTCACATTAAACGATGACGTTTATTATGAAAATGTAACGCGTCGTCTACGGTTGTAGCTTACGGTCATTGCCAACTTCACAAAGAGATGTGCTGGTTTAGATCACGCTCGGAATACCATAACTTCTGTCTCCTTGGTTTACATGGGTCAAGTTCAAAATATTTAAGTGAATGAAGGAGACACATCTCAAAATAAAGCAAGGTAACTATGAAATTAAGTGGCTTAGCTAGCTACTAACAATAACCATATCAGCAGAAACGAACTTTATTGCTAATTTTTCGTGTAGCTAGCTACTGTAGCTTGTTTGCTGACTTTACCTAACTAGCAACATGTAGTTAGCAGATAGGCTACTGTACCCTTGCCGGGGACGAGAAAAGGTTAAGTATATACACGTCAATTAGGTCTCGCGACTAGACTTTAATGAATTTCAGGTCATCTTTAGGCTGGAGGAGGGTATCCAACGTGTCTTCCCATCAAAGGCAAGCATGCCATCTTCAGTACATGTAATTAGGTAGTTATGCTGTCTAGTAGGAAGCAGCACCATTTAACCTGTCAAATTTAACGTTTATTTGCTGGCAGACAAATAGTTGTTATGGGCTATTGTATATCGTCTTTGGTTATATCGTGCACGACAATAGTATGATTTTCCATTGAATTCAAATCAGTAAGCCTGGTTTCACGCATTAGTGTCACATTCTACTTTTTACAATTTTATCAACTGGAGTCAAACACCCTTCTAGATACAGTAAACAATATCTAACTGTGCGAATTAATCTACTTTTCTTTGTTCATGCACTTTAGAGCATCACTCTAACTACATCTCTAGCAACACTAGAGATGACGTCAACACGACGGTATAATGAGAAACCCTTCAAAATAAAAGGTCCCAAAGGTCAATGCATATTAAAGTGTTTAAAATCTTAATTAGGATAGTAAGCTCCACACAAAGGCATGTTTTAAGATGTTTTAAGCATCTAAAAGAGTGCGTTATGGGGAAAAATATAAAAAGTTTTTTAAGAACAATGTTTATATGTACAATATACATTCCATACTTGCCTATGCAAATTGCACTATAACAAAAAACGATTCAAAGCATCACCTAACTTGCTATGGGTAATTGTTCACTAAGGTCTGTTCTATTCAAATATAGTCTCATATCTCCGGGACTCATTGTGACATAGGCAACAACACAAAAACATGGACCCACTACCTATCTTCCATTGAACTCAGACATTAGACATTTTGGCTAGACCACTAAGAGTTCCCGGGAGACAGGAACTTGCATAGTTTTTACAAAATATAGCAACACATCAAGTTTACATAGACCGGTTAGCCAGAGCTGACATCAGGGGCTTATACTACGAAGCAAGATTTCGCGTTAGCAAGGTAACTTCAGGTTTAACCCTGGGTTTTTTAGTATCACGAGTCGGGGTCACTTGTTACTGGGTTGCATCGCCATAGTTACTTATGCTGCAAACCTAACCTGCTCCCAAGCAGGTTATAGTCAAAATAATCGATTGACCCGAACAAAAGCACCGCCAACTGACCAATCAATTCTTGATTGAAAAAGGGGTCACCATTCTGGGAGTCGCCATTGGCTTTTTCTGATGAGAATCTTTTTGAAATATATAGATTCTAAGCAGAGGGAGTGACGTGTCTTTGTCAGCTTTTTGAGCCGTTATGTGCCAGTGCAGTGCGATACATCTAAGTTGTGCGCTTACAGGTCCACAGACTTTATGCATAGTGTTCTGTTTGTTTGTGACAGGTATTTTAATGTATGGTCTGTTTGATATGGACCAACATCAATGTATCCCCTTTCACTGTAGAGACAGTACAAACATTTACTATTTACTAGAACTTGTTGAACAAGTATTTTGACATTGATTAATTTACAGACCCTGTACATTTTGTATTTGCTCCCATGAATTCTCAGGGTTGCAAATGAAAGATTAACATAAATATTATTGTTATACACGATCAGCATTAAGCTAAACATTGGTTTGATGGAATACACAATTGTAATTATAGTCAGTGATATCGATGAGCCTGAGACATTTATAAATACACGGATGGCAATTTTTTCCCAGCTCTACTTCCTGCTTTATGTCTGGATTATATTTTTTATGCTCTTCATATTTGTCTAATATTATCATTTACTAAAATTGTGCGAAATATGCGGCTCTAATAGACTTGTCCGTGTCTGCGATTGGTCCGATGGTGCACACACTGCCCCTTTTATGTGAACGCACTCGTCACTAGTTTTGGAAATCGTGGGTTGATTTAACGAACTGATAAACACTGTCGTGACATCTCTTATCTAGATCACAATTGTTAGGTTCAGTAAAGCCAGGAAATGAAAAGAAAACCAGGGCATGTTGAACTTGCTTCATAGTTTAGGCCCCAGGTGTTTGGCAGCAAATAATAGAAGAGATGTGGGAAAGGATTCTTTGGTAATGAAAAAAAATCAATGGGAACACCATACTAAGAATTTCTGTCATTGCAGAAGCTAAGGGAGACATTTCTGAATAAGGACATGACAAACTACAAAATGAATGGTTTCATTTAGGTTCTGTCAGTTGTCCCACTAAAGATAATTTGCTTTACAGAGGGGGGATCTGACTCTGGCATGATTTGGCAAAAAACCCTGCTGCATCTTGGAATGCTTTTTAGTTTAGTTTAACCTCTATTTTACCAGGCAAGTTGACTGAGAACACTTTCTCATTTGCAGCAACGGCCTGGGGAGAGGGGAATGAATGAGCCAATTGAGAGATAGGGATGATTAGGTTGCCATGATGGTATGAGGGCCAGATTGAACACTTGTCCAGGACATCAGGGTTAACACCCCTACTAATACAAATAGTGCCATGAGATCTTTAGTGACCACAGAGTCAGGACACCCATTTAACGTCCCATTCGAAAGACTGCACCATACACAGGGCAGATGTCCCCATCACTGCCCTGGGGCACTGGGAATGATCATTAGACCAGAGGGAAGTGTGCCACCTACTGGCTCTCCAACACCAGTTCCAGCCGCACTGGTCTCCCATCCAAGGACTAACCAGGCCTGACCTTGCTTAGCTTTAGAAGCAAACCTGCAGTGGAATACATGGCTCTATGCTGCTGGCTGCTGGATGCCACTGGAGTAAACCAATGTGGAATAAAATTATTTTATACTATGAGATTGTAGTAAGTTCATCCCATGGTTCAGCTCCTGTAGCATTCATGATTAGTGAGGAGCACACACAGAGCTATAGAACAGCTACTAAATGCATTACAGGACAAAGAATGGGATGTGTGTGGCAGCAACTCAATACCCATTCAAATGAATGGTGATAGGTCCATAGTACTGCTACAAGCAGCTATGAAAGAATTTAATTAATATTTTCTGTAAATGGTTGAGCCATAACTCTCTATTTACTGTGTTGTACATAAGGCTACTATTCCCTCTCTGGCACTTTAAGAAAACAACTAGGACCATCCTTGGTTAATCTGTAAAGCATGGTGCAGCATAGCGCAGTGAAAAGTTGAGTCAGTATTGGTTTGGGGTACCTTTTCCCAAGTACGAATACTGAAGCCCAGTGTCAGGCCCAATACCAAGTACCAATATCGGTACTGCTAGTGAAAACTTAATATTACTACAGTACCATCAGATTAAAGATAGCCAGTGGCAGATGTTAAGTCTGACATGCAGCTGCTTTGTTTCATTACCATGGTAACCACTTGCATTGAAAGTGGCAGGATTGGGACATAACAGGGCTTTTTAATTGATGGTTTGGCCATAGTACTTAATACCATGAATACATGTTTTATTGAGAAACATTATCTATCCTCATTATTTGTGTTTCATGGTTTAATTGGAAGTACAGTATTTTGGCTGGTAAGGAGGTAAATGCCTGACAACCCAAAAGTTTACTTTGAGGTTGGGAAGTGCCACTCTCTAGCTAAAGCAACAGCTAATTTTCATAAATACAATGACATGTAAAAAACAAAATCTCCTCTAGACCCCGCTCTGAAAATCAGTGTCCCCTTTGCTAACATTATTCTGTAGGAAACACTGGTGTGTATATAGACCAGACCTGTGGTATTACAACATTTCATTCAGGAAGTATTCTATCCTGTTACAAAGTGGTAGAAATTGTCCTTTTAATGAGTGTACCATATATTGGATACCTTTAACTACGGCACATATTGTGTTGTAAATGTTTGTCTCCTTTTTCAAGAAGCAAGGAGGAGCTATAGCATGCAAGGATTTTTGATTCAAGCACTAGCTCTGAGGCAGTTGGGAAGGTTGAGTACACGCAAGCTGCTGAAGCCTGGACATGGGCTGTACAGGACAGAATGGTGCCCAAGGACCCTACACACTCGTCAGCTATTTGGTTCTACCTCGGTCCTGACCCTTGGAACACACAAGCTTCCTACATGCTGGAATTCAGCTAAGACCTGGTCGATCATAAATCAAGTGAGGTTCAAAAGCAACAAGAAGAAAGGAGGTGGCAAGGCTGTGGAGGAGGATGATGATGATGATGATAAGGACCCAGAGGACAGTGACTATGAGGAGGAACCTGAGGATGACCCCAGTATACCCAAGGACTACAAAGACATAGAAAAATATGTGCAGTCTTTTCGATATGATGTTATCATGAAAGCTGGCCTTGACATAGCACGCAAGTAAGTGGTTACAGAATTATGACTTTGTTTTGAAATGGATGAGCTTGTGTTGATAAAGCAAAATATAAGTTTGGGAAGGAAAACAATTGTAATATTTCAGTTCATACAAAAGCTTTGACATGAGCTCTCCCTTGGTCATTGGGATTCTGTAATCAAAGGCATGAAAAGATTAAATCAAATTATGTGATTGATATGGAATTACCCCATTTGAAATGGTCTAGTTTAGGGTTTTTTAAAACTAGGCTCCTTAATTTGGGTTTATTTTATTATACACAAATATAATATCTTACTATGTATTTTCACTGGGCAGTTACAGGATTATTGACACAAAAAACCAATTTGAATGATGGGGAGATAAAGATGGCCGCCAAGTATGTTGGTATTCCTCGACTTTTAGGAAGCCTAAAGTGGTTGCTTTGTCATTTTTAAAACCTAAAATAATCCACAATTTCAAATGAATGCAGAAGAGATTAGTGCTATATGGATATAGTTTATGGGGGTTCACTACATGAACATCGGTTACTGAAGCAAGCTTATTAAAAACCTTATGTAATTAGCCACAGATGGCTCAGTGGTCAGGGAGTCAAACTTGCAATCAGAGGATTGCCAGTTCAATTCCCAACTGTGCCAAATGTCATTGTGTCCTTGGGCAAGGCACTTTACCCAGGTAGTTGCTGTAAATAAGAAATTGTTCTTAGTCAACCTACCTGGTAAAAATTATAATAATAAAAATGGGGTGAAAAGACTTTCTTTGTTAATTTTTTCATTGAAATCAAATGAAACATAAAAAGAAAACAGCATAATTTCTACAAAGTCCTTTGTATTTTTAAGGTATGTGAAAGGTATTTGGACTAATTTAAGGCAGTTTGTTTCCATCTTTAGTGCATGCACAAAGAGATCTGTCCCATAATGAATTGAATAAAACAACAACAAAGATCTAAGTAACAGATAAGAAATACTCTCTAAGTGGTACACAGATATGTGTAAGTCTCCATCACTTGCAGACAAGTCTTCACCAGCCAAACTAAAGAGGCTGGACAGCAACATACAAAAACACTAGCTAAAGGATGACTGAAAAAAAGCAAAAAAAGTTCTGAAAAAATTATTGTGGACAGATTGAGACAGATATTAACACTTCTTGGAGGGGGTTGTGGTTTGTGCGTGTATAGCTGGAATTGCAACCAAATCACTTGTTTTCATTGTTTTAGATGCTTTCTGCAACAGTAGGTGTTCGGAAGTACACAGAAACATCTTATTTGCTCAGATACCACTAAATGCCTAAAAATGTATTGGATGGCACATTTCAAAAGGATAATGACCCAAAACATACAGCTAAACCAAGGAGTTCAATCTGAGTTTAAGTCAATCACATTTGCTGAATCCAATTGAGCATGGATTTTAACTGGTGAAGATGAGGTTGAAGGCAAAAAGGCCTTAAATTAAAACAGGAACATAAGATTGCAGTAGTAAGGGCCTGGCAGAGTATCATCTGGGAAGATTTGGTGATGTCTAGAAGTCAAATTATTCAGATCGTTTTCTAATGCAAAAGATGGACAACCAAGGACTAAACATGACAACTTCAAGATTGTTAATTTGTCCAATACTGTATTCCCCTGTAATGGGGCAGGGGTGTCTGTATAAAAAGGCTGTAATTCCTACATGGGTCAGGGCGTATTGCTAAATACCCTCACAATCAGTCTACACTTTAGGAGTACAGAGCCAAAACAAACCTTTGGTCACTGTAGCTACTTACAAAATGGTCTGGACTGTATTTGAGTGGTCCTTAGGGTGAAATGGTTGGAAAACGTACTCTAAACCTATCTTCAGTGGTTAACAGATTTTTTTGTATTCTTATTAATATTTTTCAGCAAAGTGGAGGATGCTTTCTATGGCAACAAGCTTCGGCTTAATGGAAAGAAACTAATCAAGAAAAGTACATTGGTAAGTTATATTTAGCATAATAATTGGGTTAAAAACAAAATATCTGTCAGCCTTCATCTTACACAAGACCTTTTGGACACCTCACTGGGAACTAAAGTGGTAGAGCAGGCAAATTAACATAACCCTACAAAACATAGCCACTGTAACATGATTGAAATAAAAAACACTGTTCATCGTATTCTTCAAAACGTTGCATATTTTGATAGGGCTATGGCACAGATCTTTGCTATGGTTTAAATTTAGTTGTATGTTTCTTCATTTTACTGATTTTTGATTCTCTCGTTAGGTTAAAGTTGAAGATACCTTGGACTTGGTATTGTCAGAGAACAAAGAAACAGACACAGTCATACTTTTAAGAATCATTATTAAGAAGGAATTGGGTGAAAACCGTGATGGAGACAGGTGTAAAGTTGTTCTGAGGCGCTGGAAAAACTTGGAACTTCCCAAGCAAGATGTCTTCAAGCAATGAGCTTTCACTGAACAATATTGACTACCACTTACCATAAAGTAGGAAATTGGAATATCTTTGCATGTTACATTGATGTAACTAGTGTATTTTCTAGATTAGTCTTCTTGTTTTGTGGCAGAATTGACTCATCTGGTTTCCAATGGTCTTGACACAATTTTCTATGTACAGATATTAAACACAGACTGAAATTCTCCATGTAAAAATATTAAATTGGCTTGAGTCTGATGCAAAAGTGATGTGTGGGATAACAGTTGGTTGCTAATAAAGTGAAATGCTGAATTCCTGACTGCCATACTTTAATACAGGTTTATAGTACAAATGTAAAACATCGTTATGAAAGACCACACTGCGACAGCAAATGTGAAGGGAAAAATATCAACATTATCCATCTTAGAATTGTATCTACTGTCAGTATTATTTACATGGTTATTGTTTTTAATGCTACATCAGTTTATATATACTATGTTAGGTTAGTTACAATATTGTTTTGGTTTATAATTTTCCATGTTATCTATCGTCTCATGATCAAACAAGTCAACATTGAAAATCTAAACTGTCTAATACTGTGATTCAATTACAATGTATTACAAATAACTCCATTAAGATTATTGATGTAAGCTTTCACAAGTTGGCCTTAAGCTTAGTGTTCAAAGGCTACACTATGCTTCTTCAGCTTTTGTAGTTGTGCAAATATTTAGAATTAAAAACAAGTGTTGCCTGAAGCTTTCTGATTAGGACACAGTATTTGATCTCTTGGCCTTTTTCAGGATGTCACACTTTTTGCGGTTGGGCCGCCGGCATCGCTCATCTATGCTTGGCACACATTCGTAATGCCAGACCTCCTCTATTTTCTCAACTGGGTACACGGCCTCCACATAGTGGCGGATGAGCCTGAGACGCACAGGATCCAGCTGCTTCTTACTGCACGCACCTGAGTGGTTATACTGTAGCCGCAGGTTCTCCTGAGTAAAGAGTTCAGGGAAGAGGCGCACCAGAAGGCGAGCAGCAAAGTTTCCCACAGATAGGCTCTGCTGGACAATCTCTCGCACCTCATTGTCTGATAACAAATAGACTGAAGGCACTGAAAAGTCTGGAATCGACACTGTCAAATCTTCCAGGGGGATCTTGCAGAAGTCTTTGCTACTTTTTTCAGGGGGTAGCGAAGGGATTTCAAAGTCTTCCTTCAAGTGCTCAATATTGAGCTGGTTCACTTGGCATGCAGCCACGAAGTCCACGGGCTCTTGCTCCATCTCAGGAGCATACACTTTACGCTGCTGCTGGTAAGACCTCCGTTGTTCGGTGTCTCGTCTCCTGCACCGCTCATCCAGCTTACCCACAAATTCCAGGGTCCACACTCTGTCATTCTTTGCTGGTGGATATAGCATCTGTACATAGTGACGAATAAGGTTGACACGCACAGGATCGAGCTGCTTCTTACCGAGAGAGCCACTACAGTTGTAATGCTTTCGTGCGTTCTCATAAGTGAAGAGCTCAGGGAACATAAGTACCAACAGGCGAGATGCGAAGTTCCCGATTGACAAGCTACAGTCATAGTTGTTCTTCAGCTGCTCTTTAGACAGCAGATACTCTTGAGGCACACTAGAGTCTGGTGGGGGGACCTCAAGTTGCTCAAAGTCAACTGGCACAAGCAAAGACTTTTTTGACCTACGACCTGGTCTCTCATAGTCACACAAGTCCCTGATCTTCATAGAGCCATTGTCAGTGAGGCTTGAGGATTCATAGCTGTCATCATTCATGTTCTCCGACCCGCTGCCATTGCAGTTATTGTGAGAACCCTCTATTACATCTTCTATGCGCTGCACACACATCTGCAGCCAAATATCCTCAGGGACATCAGGAAAATTGGCTTCCATGTACTTACGGATTATCTCTATCCTGTCAGAGTCTATGACCGTCTTTCCCACACTAGCCCCTGGTAATCTCCCCTCCTCAAAAATTTCTGGGAAAAGACGGTTTACAAGAAACATAACAAAATCTTCAGGGGAGGAGAGTTCATCAATATCCTCTCCAACATCCGGAGTGTCAAACCCAAGTTCTGACACATGGTTGTTGGTGTGGTCACTATTTGAGTCTAAGCTGAGGTTTACTTCTTGTCCCTCTTCATTTATAAAATGGCAGGGTGGGTTCTGCTCAGCTTTGAAACCAAGGCTCGTTATAGTCTGTTTCTCACATGACTGCGGCCCACTCTCCATATCTTTCTGAGCCCAGAAGCGGTTAAAAAAGTCATTAATCTGCATTAGGCATTCATCCTGCCAAATGTTGTTGTTCTTCACCAGAGGAAAACAAACCTCCACATAGTTGCGTATTAGCTGCAGATGTAGGGAATCCAATGTTCTCTTGTTGGCAATGCAGTAGGTGCATTCTTTGGCTTTAAAAAGTTCTGGGAAGAGTTGCACCAGCAGCTGACATCCTAACTCACCAGCATTTGATGTCTGCTCCATCAGTTGACTGAGCTCCTCACTTGTTAAGAGGTACTCTGGTGGCGGCTGGAACTCGGTCAACATCTCTGATGGTTTGATTAGTTTTTTTATGCGAGTGACCTCCAGAGAAAGTAGATCCACCTTGCTGTGCAGTTGGGTCATACTCGAGTTGAGCGTATTCAGGATGAAAAACATCTTCTCAATGAGGGAATATATATTAGAGTCTGTTGAAGGCATGGGCCCTGTTGCACCCAGGGCAGAGTTGTTAGGGTCATTTCTGCTGTGCTCCCCTGTATTGACCAGTTGAGGGGATACAAGGCTACTGTAGCTTAGCCGCACTCCTCCATCATGCTGAGAATACTGATCCAGGCTTGATGTAAGCTTCTTCTCTGTGATTCTATGAGAGATGCTGTAGAGAGGCTTTCTGTGGGAGGATATAGTATCCTGGGCGGGGTCTTTCTCCATAGTGGCCAGGCAAATGGGTTGAGGCCTTGTAGACTCTTCAGACAATCTCATCAACAAGCGCCGCCCTGCCTACAAAGACAACAACATCGTGTCAAAACTACTATTTTCATTGTCATGTCAAAACTATTGGAAGTTAAACAAATAGATGGACCATATAAACAGACAGGATGACATAAGTTCAGTTAGACATGCTTTATCATAAATGGCAAGATTTCATGAATTTACCTCACTAGAGACCCTTAATCTCTTGCTTCTGGTAGACCGATCCAACTCAGAATTGTGAGCATCACAGCCCATGTCTGTGGCAGTGCGTTTGCTGGTGATTTCACTACTACCAAGGGACCATCTTCGGGGCTCTTCAGTTGTCTCATTGATAGCACAGTCATCAGTCTCTGTCTTAATGTCAGTTGTTGTTTCTCTCTCTGCCAAAAACATTAGAAGTCAAATCAATACTTATTTCAGACAAAGTTCAAATGTGGTTTTCCGACTTTAGCTGATCATCAATCTAAAAGTTTTAAAGTTAATTGTTGAATTAACGGTGGATGCCATTTTTGCAGTCTCATCAAAATCTGCTGTTTTTAATTTTTATTTCAATGTCCTCTGATAATATTAGTCCCACGTAATTTGGCAAATTTGTTTTAAAATTTCTGTGTTTAACTGATACGGCTTGTGGTTTTCAACATAAAAAAGTAATGCTAATGAGCAAAAAAGGGTTTCAGAATATTGTGTACTATGTCATGACCTGTGCTGATGCTATCTAAACCAAATGATTTAAACTTGTAATTTCATGGCTGCGTTAGAACAGGGATTCTACTTAGAGTTTTGTACATATAAAACAGCATATTGCACACATCTGAGACTGCACCTTTAAACAGTGCTGTACCTAGCCTGTCTAAAGGTCTTGCTTAGAGAAAGTTAAATACTTTATAGATTTACTTTTAAATTTTTACATTTTCAAAGTGAGTGCTGTTATATGGTCTACATTTGATCCAAATAAATTGAAAAAAATTGCAAGTCAGCCCATAAATAAGAACTACTTTATCTAAAAGCATGCTATTAAAGTGCAAAGCAGAGTATTAAGCTCAATTTTAAGGAAACAACCAGTTCACATCCATAGCCTAAAAATGCAGCTCAAGTTAGCCCACATCAGTTGGCTCTGGTAATTTCAGATGTATAATGTTGACTGTAAATTTATTTTTATTCAATATAATGGGGCCACAATCAAAGTCTGTCTCACTGATACACCGGTTGACAAATATTATTTGCTTAAATTAGCAGTTTGCCATTACATTTGTATTGCCATTTAATTCACTTATGTGAAACCAATATATTATTTGGACTGCATTGTTAGAGAAGAGGGCAGTATTTTTTGGGGTGGGGGGGTAGTGTTTGGCCAAGCCGGGGCTCGAACCCATTGCCAGGGGACATGCGTGCTCCAGAGCCAAAAGCTTAAACATCAAGAAAAGGGCATTCTTATGCAGACTACAAAATCACATCACACCCAAAGTTACAATAGTCAGTGTGAAGGGAACTGGTTCCAAGATTAGAGTAAATAAAACCTTGCCAGTATAATAAAGAATAAATGCTCAGTATATAAACTGGTACATGAATTTAAAGTGCAATGTATTTTGTTGAGTTTGTTCAGGTGAGACAGCTCAGAATAAAGGCAATTGTTTTTGCTGGAATAACAGTAGTGATAGAGTGTTCTAGAATAAAAGCCTCTTGAAGAACATTGGGAAAAAAATGGCATTGTGTGTAAAGCTTTATTAATTCACTCCTGTTTTGCATACTTTAAAAATATACATACAGTGCCTTGCGAAAGTATTCGGCCCCCTTGAACATTTCGACCGTTTGCCACATGTCAGGCTTCAAACATAAAGATATAAAACTGTAATTTTTTTGTGAAGAAGCAACAACAAGTGGGACACAATCAATCAGTGGAAAGAAATTTATTGGATATTTCCAATAAACTGACGAATTGGGCGAGCAAAATTATTCTGCCCCTTGACTTTCAGTGCAGCAAACTCTCTCCAGAAGTTCAGTGAGGATCTCTGAATGATCCAATGTTGACCTAAATTACTAATCAAGATAAATAGAATCCACCTGTGTGTAATCAAGTCTCTGTATAAATGCACCTGCTCTGTGATAGTCTCAGAGGTCCATTGAAAAGCACAGAGCATCATGAAGAACGAAGAACACACCAGGCAGGTCCGAGATACTGTTGTGGAGAAGTTTAAAGCCGGATTTGGATACAGAAAGATATCCCAAGCTTTAAACATCCCAAGGAGCACTGTGCAAGCGATAATATTGAAATGGTTGGAGTATCAGACCACTGCAAATCTACCAAGACCCGGCCGTCCCTCTAAACTTTCAGCTCATACAAGGAGAAAACTGATCAGAGATGCAGCCAAGAGGCCCATGATCACTCTGGATGAACTGCAGAGATCTACAGCTGAGGTGGGCAAGTCTGTCCATAGAACAACAATCAGTCGTATACTGCACAAATCTGGCCTTTATGGAAGAGTGGCAAGAAGAAAGCCATTTCTGAAAGATATCCGTAAAAGTGTTGTTTAAAGTTTGCCACAAGCCACCTGGGAGACACACCAAACATGTGGAAGAATGTGCTCTGGTCAGATGAAACCAAAATCGAACTTTTTGGCAACAATGCAAAACGTTATGTTTGGTGTAAAAGCAACACAGCTCATCACCCTGAACACACCATCCCCAATGTCAAACATGGTGGTGGCAGCATCATGGTTTGGGCCTGCTTCTCTTCAGCAGGGACAGGGAAGATGGCTAAAATTGATGGGAAGATGGATGGAGCCAAATACAGGACCATTCTGGAAGATGAAGTCTGCAAAAGACCTGAGACTGGGACGGAGATTTGTCTTCCAACAAGACAATGATCCAAAACATAAAGCAAAATCCACAATGGAATGTTTCACAAATAAACATATCCAGGTGTTAAAATGGCCAACTCAAAGTCCAGACCTGAATCCAATCGAGAATCTGTGGAAAGAACTGAAACTGCTGTTCACAAACGCTCTCCCTCCAACCTCACTGAGCTCGAGCTGTTTTGCAAGGAGGAATGGACAAAAATGTCAGTCTCTCGATGTGCAAAACTGATACAGACATACCCCAAGTGACTTACAGCTGTAATCGCAGCAAAAGGTGGCGCTACAAAGTATTAACTTAATTTTGCACGCCCAATTTTTCAGTTCTTTATTTGTTAAAAAAGTTTGAAATAACCAATAAATTTCATTCCACTTCATGATTGTGTCCCACTTGTTGATTCTTCACCAAAAAATTACAGTTTCATATCTTTATGTTTGAAGCCTGAAATGTGGCAAAAGGATGAAAAGTTTTTAATAAAGCTATATTAGCAGAAAAATATGCACATATTTATTTTATTGGTAGTGGATTCAGAACTGTGTATCATAAACAACCATTGAATATCGGTCGCCAATAAGACACAATATTTAATAGCCAAGCTCAAGTTCAGTGTAGACTTTTATTGCATAGATGTGTAGAAATATCTACAAAGTATAATTAAAAACCTACAGACTTCCAAATCAATCGTTCATTTATAATTTTGTCAAGAATTTGGGGGGTAATTTTTATTGTTATTACCACAACATTAGGAAGCAGAGGCTAGGGAACCAGGAATATAGAGCAAAAAACTGCACAGACGGGGAATTAGTGGTCTAGAGTCAGGAGCTTTTAATTCCTCTCCTAGAATAATGGACATTTTGGTATAATATTTACATAATCATTCTCTAGTAATACATGTTTCATGCAAAAAGGGCATATGAAGTGGAATACTCACCTCTCGCCAGCATTTTCCCATTTGAATAGTCCCCATGGTCAGAGGAATTCATATCCTTTAAAACAAAGAATCCAAATATATCAAACCTGCACCATGTATGAGTTAATGAAATCTTACGTCTAATGTAACTTGAAAATAAGTCATTATACACTTCAAAAACATTATTGTTACTCAATATAAAACTAGTTATAATTAGATATTATTGTCAATAAGGCTAGTTTAAACGTTCAGTTGTCTACTCTATGTTCATAAGCATAAATGGATATCATATTCTGATCATATGCTACTGAATCATTTGTTTTGGCTAAGTTTACTAAATGGAAATATTATCCCAGTGTCAATAAATCTAAGACACTAAATTGGAATGTTTTCTAAAGGGATAGTTCACCCAAATAACAACATGCCATATTGGTTTCCTTGTCCTGTATGACTTCAAACACTATGTAATCCTGCAAGATGTGATCAAAATTCATGCCTTGGTTTTCCCTGGCAGTGGTTGGTACTTTTTGGAAATGCTAACGACTTAGCACGTGTGGCAGAAATCACATTCAGATAATGGGAATGATACAAGCATACACTGAAAAATAATCTCGAATACTTTATTGACCTTAAAAAAACATTTGAAAATGTATTGTAATGTCATTTTGTCCTTGTGACAGTTTTTTGTTACTGACGCAAGTTGACTCAAAGTATGTAGAGCCTGGCTTCAGGACTTCACTATGCACTTCCTCATTCTTCCACAAGAAGCCCATGAACAAAAACATGACTACACACACAGCTGTGTCACACTTTCCCCGCTGTCAATAAAAAAACTTAAGGCTTTCGTGGCAATTACGATTTGCAATGAAATGTAGAATCGATTACGCATGTGTGCACTTTGCATTAAAGCCAGCTAATCATTGTTTTTGAGGGATTCTTCTTCAGTGACGCGGATGTATCCTCGGCTCGGACGAGTTTTCCCACTCTTGTAATTGTCTGAAAAACACAGATGCATTCGCTTGAGCTCACCTTTACGATTTCACGCAGTCCTTTGCAGTTATTGAAGATGTAGTTAACATATCTATTCCGAATTTCGTGCGGATTTAATACAAGGATAACTGTTCTTCGTGTTTCTCTACCCAATTTTTTCTTGTCTGTGCTATCTCGCGTGACGTGACGGGGAGCGCGCCTACTGTGTCATTTCCGCACAGCTGTGGAAATGTCTTGGGTGGCCGTGGACCGTGTGTGTGCATGACAACAGAGAAACTGATGGCCCAAAATTCGTTTAACTACAATTACTTCATATGTAACTAGATAGGGGTGGAGTGGGGTATAGTGCTATTTCTGTATGTATTTATTTATGTTAAAAATAACGCGATCAGGTCCTCGTTTTCGTTCTGGATCGCATGTCCACGCTGAAGTAAAAAAGTAAGTTCAATGCACTGATGCATTGCATAATACGTTGCGTAAACATCAATGCCCAGAATATCCAAATGTGTTGTATTCCATAACTCTGTTAATGCAACATCAGCTATCAAACACAAGTTGATAGAATAAAATACTAGTAAGTTTGGGAAATCACCTTATAAATTAATATGTACATAAATATACAAAAATTGCCAACTGGAGCTGCATTCCATATAATATGTACTGTTCACAATACCAGGTCTTACAATACTAGGTTGAGAATCGGGAAAGGTTGGCAATTCTGGATTTTCTCTTGATCAAAACTGGGCAATGGTGGTGGGCGGGTTATGTGGTGCGTCAGAAGGCCTGATGATTGGCAACGTAGACTGTTTTATAGCAGAATTTTAGAAGCCCAAATGTTCTGATAGCCCATCTGCCAAATTTGATGTCTATAAGCTGTCCTCCATCTAAAGCTCACATCTCTCTGAACGCATGAGAACAACATAGATGGCCTTGACTAACCTCTCTTAAAAAGTCCTGACTCACTTATGCCCTAAAACAGGCCCCAGAGTTAGAAATAACCATAGATTTTCTCTATACCTTGTTATAACAAATGTGTGTCAAACAGTAAAATAAGATGGTTATACAGAATTAATCCTTTTTTGGCCCATTTTGCCTGAGGAACAGAAGCTGCCTAATAATTATGCAAACATTGACATAGGGCAATGGTCATCAACTCCAGTCCTGGAGGCCAAAACACTTTTTTTATTTTTACCTAGTAGTTAATTACAATCACCTGCTTTCCCAAGTATAAACCAGTCCCTTATTAGAAAGAGAGAACAAAAATCAGAAGTGGTTCAGGCCTCCAGGACTGGAGTTGATGAACCCTGATAACCCTCCCTCATTACACAAATACACCTCACCTAATATGATTAAATCCAATAAGCATTCCAGTTTATACAGCTTGGAGTTGGAACATATGCACAAATTTCATATTTTTTATTTCCCCTTTATTTAACCAGATTAATCGATTGAGAACAGGTTCTCATTTGCAATTGCGACCTGACCAAGATAAGGCGCAAGGTGACATTAAGTTACACATAGAGTACAAACATTCAGGTAAACAGTTACACATATAAACGGGTATTAGTTTAGATTAAAAAATACTGTACATTCAGTACAAATATGGTTTAAAATAGAGAGGTAGATGAGTACGCTAGGGCATGAACTGGCAGGATAGGGGGTAGAGTCAACATGTGCAGCGGTCAGTCAGTAGATTTGAAAGTAATGCCTTAAAAGTAGTGATGGGGACAGTAGACTCAAGTTTCAGGGATTTCTGTAAATTGTTCCAATCATTAGCAGCAGAGAATTGGAAGGAAAGGCGGCCAAATGATGTGCAGGATTTTGTAGCGACTAGGGAGATGTACCTGCTTGAGCGCAGGTTGAGAGTGGGTGATGCTATGGATATTAAGGAGCTTAGGTAAGGTGGTGTTTAGCCTAGTAAGGACTTATAGATCAGGTGGTACCAGTGGTTCAGGCGCCGGGTGTGTAACGAGGGCCATCCAACTAGTGAATAGAGGTTGCAGTGGTGGGTGTTGTATGGTGCATTGGTTTGAATCAGTTCTGTAGACAACATCACCAAAGTCAAGCATTGGGAGGATGGTCATTTTGGACTGGAGATGGTTTATGTGGATCTAGAAGGAGCGCGAGGAGTCTAGCCAGACCCCTAGGTATAATAATGATAATATGGCCAAAATACTGACTTGCCTAATAATTGTGCACACAGTGTATTTGTCTTAGATGGCTAAACATGCTAAAATGCTTGTCCTTTCTCTGGACAAATATTCCCCCTATTATTTTTTATGGCTAGCAGTTCTGTGAGGCAATAGAGTTAGCTGAACTCCATCCGGTGCTTGTCTCTGTGAGACTGTGAGATTTACCCTACTGTGGTTGATGTTTGTGACAGATGTCATACCTAACCTGTGTCACTCTTATCATACTGTATGTTTTTTCTATGCCCTAAGTTGAGAGACTACTGGGACTCATCTTTCAGGTCTAAAGGACTTCAAATCCACCTGATCCCCTGTGCCCTGATAGCAGTTTTTAGTGTTTCAGAGGACTTACTCTTATTAGAGCGGCAGGCTCTGGGGTGGCGAGAGAGGCATATAAAACACAACTTAGGGCTCACTATCAATATATTCTAGGGGATTCCAGGAGGATGGCTTGTGTCCGTCAGTTCAAACTTGCCAAGTTCTCCCACATCACCTCACTTCTATGCCACTCCACTGTCTTCCAGTTGCAACCCTGCAACCCTACATCCCTACCTGGGCTTTTCAGTCTACCACCTCTGGGTTCCTTGCTATCCCAGGCCTTCAGGAAGTCAGCTCTGGGTTAATGCAGTCAAAAGCTCTCTCTGTCCTGGCTCCTCAATGGTGGAATCAGCTTCCAATGGAGTTTTGTTTGTATTAGTTTCACCTTTATTTAACCAGGTAGGCACATTGAGAACAACTTCTCATTTGCAATGGTGACCTGGTCAAAACAATGCGCAAGGTGCAAGGAAACGTGAAGTTACACATGAAGTGGCACACAACACAAATACAGAGTGCAGGATATTCAGAGTATGCGGTAGGTATAGTATACAGTATAATCAGTGCAAATAGGGTCTAGGATTTAGAGGTAGATTAGTTGGAATACAAAGTGACAGTGCAAATAATTACTCTAGGGTAGCTTACATAATGAGTATGGCTATGGAAATGGTAATGTGCAAATTGTACAAAGACAGCAGTGTGGGTGAATATGTGCAAGATGCATTAAGGGTTTGATGAGGGCACTAGGAAATAAACAGGCAAAGAGAGGGGATAGAGTCAAAACGTACAATGGTCTGACGATATATCTGATAGTAATACTTTAAAGGTAGCGAGGGGGACGGTGGACTCAATCTTCAAGGATTTTTGTAGTTCGTTCCAATCAGTAGCAGTGGAGAATTGGAAGGAGAGGTGACCAAAGGAGGTATGGGCTTTTGTGTCTACCAGAGATATACCTGCTCGAGTGGAGGTTGAGAGTGGGTGATGCTCTAGAGATTAATGAGCTTAGGTAAAATGGGGTTTTGCCTTGTAAGTACTTGTAGATGAAATGGTACCAGTGAGTTAGGAACCGAGTGTGTAACGAGGGCCATCCAACTAGTGCATAGAGGTTGTAGTGATGGGTGTTATATGGAGCATTGGTGACAAAACTGATGGTGTTCTAATATATACTACATCTCATTTCCTAAGGAGAAAGTTTGAGACAATTCTATAAATGACATCACCAAAGTCTAGTAAAGCAGAGTCTCTACTCATCTTCAGGAAACATCTGAAAGTCTTCCTTTTTCAATGAATACAAACATACCTCAAAGCTGGTTCAAGAGCACATACTTTTGAATACACATACAGACAGGGCTGGACTGGGACAAAAAAATGGCACTGGCATTTTTGCTCAGAACGGCCCACCACAATCGGTCGGACACCACCCACCAGTACACCCTCCTTGCGGTCGCTGTAAATATGCATACCTACTGTACCATTCCCCAAAACACCTACAAAGCTGAGTAGTAAATGCCATGGACCAGTGTACCAGTGCAAGTGGACCAG
>JACXGM010010654.1:0-25981 GCA_016801145.1 Umbra pygmaea | reverse complement strand
ATTTGAGTTATTCAACCGAGTAGGAGAAAAACATAATAATAATAATAATAATAATACCAACAATTATAATAGGGTTACTCCGTACCGGAGTACCCCTAATAATAATACCGACAATAACAATAGGGTTACTCCTGACGGAGTACCCCTAATAATACCGACAATAACAATAGGGTTACTCCTGACGGAGTACCCCTAATAAGAATACCGACAATTACAATAGGGTTACTCCTGACGGAGTACCCCTAATAATAATACCGACAATTACAATAGGGTTACTCCTGACGGAGTACCCCTAATAATAATACCGACAATAACAATAGGGTTACTCCTGACGGAGTACCCCTAATAATAATACCGACAATAACAATAGGGTTACTCCTGACGGAGTACCCCTAATAATAATAATAATACCGACAATAACAATAGGGTTACTCCTGACGGAGTACCCCTAATAATGTTAATATATAAATATAATACTGGCATAATGAATAAATACAAAATAAATAGTAATACAATAATGGCATAATAAATAAATACAATAATAACTAGAACTGCAAGCAGTTTTGACGGGGTCCGAGCCGTCCCTGGGCCGAGACCAAGCCGAGACCAAGACCGAGGTAGGGCGAGACCGAGTCAAGACCAAGCCCAGTGCCCCACACTACATGACACAATAAAATGTGAAACATGATCAAAAGAGCTTCTCAAATTGATCTGAAAGATCCACATTCACATAAAAACACAGATTTTAAACACTGAAAGCTGAAATAAAATTAACCATTGTTATTCAATACTCCTAGGTGACTTCCATCATTTAGTAAAGAATGTAAAACAATTATTCATCATTCATCACTAAAGTCTTCACTTTTCTCCACCTTTTATCAACAATACATAAAGTTATGTGGTTTTAAAACCAACAAAAATCCTTTGTTTTTCAAAACCACATAGCTAAATGTGTAAAAAAAGGCCAAACATTCAACATTTAAAATGCAGAAAAGCTGTTGTGTATTGTTATTGTAATGAATACAGTAATTCTATGTGAAATGTGGATGTTTAGGAACAACTATTGTAAGTAAGAGTTTTTAATAGCTTTTATGTGTAATCAAAGCAACAAAAGACATCTAATACAAAGAGGTCAGGAAGTCAGTGGCCTAACTGCATGTGATTTATAAAATTACAAAACTGATATAATTGGGAGCAGTTTCATCAAAAAGTAAACACTATATAAATCAATGGTATTTTGGCCATCACATTTTTCAAATAGGTAAACAAGGAAGTTAAATGATTGATATGGTATGAGCCAGAGAGTGTGTGCTGGTAAAAAGTAATATATTTGATCTGCAACTGGAACTTAAGAATTAGCACTCTGAAAGTAACGTGCCATACAATAACCTATTTAATTTAGTCATTTCTCATATAAGTTGAGGCGAATTACTCAGTCTCCACTCTCTGCTCATATCTCAGGTTAGCTCTCTCACTCAAACGAGGGAGCATCACCTCGGCGCGTAGCTTTAAAGTCGGGAGCTGTATGCAGCTGACATTAGCTAAGGTTGATGTAACTTAACATTAGCTACACACGCGCAGCAGATTGTCTACATTACTCATCGAACAAATAAGACTATGGTGGGACAAAAAATCGCTTTGGAGCAGGAGCATCGATAAGAGGACTCGTTAACGTTGAGGGCATACAATATCGATGGTTCATAAAACTTAGAACCCAGAGCCGTATGTAACAGGTAACACGTTTCGTGCAGATCGGTTGCAAGGTCTAGGACAAGTTCAAACACGTTGGTTTGCGCATTGCGCAATATTGTGAAAAATCTTGTTATCAAAAATGGTCGTGTCCTATATCATCAGATTCAGCTCAGTTCAAGGTACACTTGGATATAAGGATTTCTATAGTGCAATGTGTATTGTGGGAGTGATAGGTAAAAGCATTATAGCGCCACCTAGTGGTCCACATGTGTAATTTTTTAACCATTGCGCATCTACACTGTAAATTTGAAGTTACTCACATTAGTACAAGGGGTGGATCCAAAACTGGGTCCCATAGGCCACGCCCCTTTTGACGAATCAGAACCCCACTATAGGGGTGGCCTCAAGAGTGGCCCTAGATTGTAGCCTCAAAATTTGGTTTAAATCGAGAGTGAGTCATTGTTGAGATGTGATTTTTTTGTAGTTAATAGCGCCCCCTAGTAGCCAATTTTCTAAAAATGTGTTGGCGAGCCTCAGATGGTCATGTCAAACCAGACTCTAAAGTTTTGCAATGATAGCTTTTTGTTTGGCCAAGATATGGCAAGGTTTAAGTTTACGTAGCTAGCTACACAAATTTGTTTGTCCGTAATTTACGCAATTTACATCCGATAACATTTTTTTTGATAACTTCTGTCAGGTTGGTCTGGTGACCATACCTAACAAGATTCGTCCAGATCGGACAATCGGTCTAGGAGGACTTCAAAAAAGTAGGTTTACGATAAATTAATTTTTTCACACATAAAAAAGGCGGAAATGGGCGTGGCCTATATGAAAAGATTCAAGTAAACTCAGGGAAAGCGTGGATATGTGTATCTTCTCTGTGCAATGTACGGTTTGGGAGTTATGAGGCGAAACATGTTTGCTGTAGCGCCACCTAGTGGTGGAAGTGGCTGAATTTTTCTGTCTGAGGTCCTTGAGGTGATCTGAACCAGTCCTGAAAATGGCACCCCCACGATCATGTTCGGTTTAGGCTGTAGTATCGGTTTTAGAGGAAGAATAATAATAAGAAACCATAGGAAAACAATAGGGTTCCACAGCCCTGCTGGAGCTGTGAACCGCGTTGCTTTGCAACGACGGTTCCCAGCCCCTTCGGGCTTGGACCCCTAATTAGAACTGCAAGCAGATTTGATGGGGTCCAAGCCGTCCCTGACGAGTCCCCCCTGGTGCATGTCACCCCGATGACCCGAGGAGCCCACAGAAGTAGAACCTATGAAATCGAAACCAAAGGCGCGGTGGCTGTGACACAAAAGCTGGAAAATATCATAACACCCAAGATACACGGTCTGTAATAATTTGCACATGCTCTGATATTTCAAAGACATTTTAAAATGTTAAAAGAAGTGCTTTGATAATGGTCGAAAATGTCAGAGAAGATTAAAAAAGTTGTAATTAGCAAGAAAACATAGGGGATTACACACTTAGAAAGCAGATGATGAAATACCATCACATAGTATGTCGATCTGTAAACTGTAGTTTGGCAAACTGGTTTTCAGATAGCAGAGGTAATCAAAGCGCCATACAGCCATGGCTGAGTATTCATGTACCGCGTTTGAATTAACCAGTCTTTAGTTTAATTTGTCCTAATTGTACAGGGGCAGGGATTCATTTAACATTGATCCGCAAGATTATGGGTCCTCTAGCAATTTACTGTAGTAATTTATGTATGTGTAACCGTCTTGTCTGTACACTGTGCCTTACACACTAAACAAAACAGAACATTCAGCAAGAAAATTTCGGTAACTTTATCCCATATCCCTTTCACTGTTAAGATTAGGTTGCTACTTCATGCTGCGGCCAACAGTTCATGTAGCGCATTTGAATGAACTGATCTTTGATATAATTTGTCCTAATTGTGCAGGAAATGGGCTTAAAATTGACATTGATTCACAAAATAATGTGTTCTGTAGCAATTTACTGTAGTAATTTGTGTATATCTGCCTGTCTTGTCTGGACACTTTGCCAACGTGCAATATGTAATTGTTGGCCACCAGGGGGCTCTCAATCAAAACAATAGCAAAAGATGTACTTGGATGACGTCGGGAGGTTGCGTGGGATCATGGGTTTTGTTATCGTCTTAAATGACAACCTTCCAATCTAGCGTCTCCGGCAGAAAAAATGTTCACTGACAAAGTAATGTGTTGTTACAAATATTATAACTTTATTCACGTTATGTTTGGCGGTTCCCTGGAACTTAGAGCAACTATATTATATGACGTCATTGACGGGCGACAAAAAGAAACGTCCCGTGTCTTCAAATTATTATTATATTATTATTATAAAATTAAATTACAAATTTCTCTGGATTTGAAAGTTGGTGGAAACATTTAGGATAATGTAAGTACACAACTAAGAAATATATATAATATATGTATAGTGATGTTTTCTTTCAATGCAAAGTATGTATTTTGTTATTGTTTTGATTGATATTACATATTGTACCTTTAAACAAAACAAAACAGAACCAAATAATGAGTTACCTACATTTGTCCAAAGGAAACCTTTTTATAAAACATTTAGCAAATATTTTCTGTAACTTTGTCCCATTTCCCTTTCACTGTTCAGGTCAGGTCACTAATTTAGGCTGCTACCAACAGTATACATTATAGATAGTTGTTCTTGAAAATTATTTGTATTGTTTTGTAGTACAAATTTGTACATGATTTGCAACAAACCAATTCTAACACTGCACACTCCAAACAGGAAATAAAGTTTGCCAGATACACAGGCACATGATCCAGCGTACTCTAATAACCCCAACGGTTGGCATTTTATCAGAATATAGCATAGATCATCTGCTTAGAAATATAGGAAATATTGGTTAGGATAGAACACCACAATTAATTCTGCTAAATAAAAGTATATTACTTTAATTATGAATTATCTTGTCTTTGTTTGAAACAAATTGTAGCCTATACGATTATAATACAATTTTTTATATGTTCTATAATGTCTGACTCATTAAAAAAGCTCATACTTTTGGAAAGTCATTATGGAAAGCGGACCCCAAAGTATAACGTTGGCAAGGCAAATGTTAGAAAATATCGAGGTGTGAGCTACAAGTTCTGTGGTACATCACTGTTTTAAATATCCCATTAACATTGATTATGTGCAAAAACAACGTGGGCAAAAACTGCTCTACGTTGACAACAAGCACCAAAAGTATCATGTTGATAGCATTTACTACGGAAAATATATTGTAATCACAATTATCCCAGTTAAATGTATTGAGTTATTGTCCAAAACAAAAAATTGTTGATTAAAGCGCCCCCTAATGGTCGATCTTCGCCAAATTTGGTATAGAACATCATAGTAGGACATTGAACAACAAAATCACATTTTTTGATGATAGTGTTTAATTTGGCAGCAATATAATAAAGTTCATATTTCGTAGCTAGCTGTGAAAATTAGATTATTCGTCATTTGCGCATAGTTTAACATAGCAAAATTCTTTTGATCACTTTTGGTCAGGTCTGTCGGGAGATGCTAGATACAAAGATTCCTTTAGATCAGTGGCACGGTCTAGGAGAAGTTCAAAAAAGTTGGTTCACGCATGGTGCGATATTGTGACAATAAAAATATTGCTATCAGAAATGGCTGTGTCCTATATTGTCAGATTCAAGGAACACATAGATATAAAAGTTTATATTGTGCAATGTGTAATGTGGTAGAAACACGTTTGACATCATTATAAATGGTAAATGGTAAATGGACTGCATTTATATAGCGCTTTGTCTGACCAACAATGGCCACCAAAGCGCTTTACATTGCCTCACACTCAACCATTCATTCACACATTCATACACCGACGGCGGTGTCAGCCATGCAAGGCGCCAGCCAGCTCGTCGGGAGCAGCTGGGGTTAGGTGTCTTGCTCATGGACACCTCGACACTTGGTCAGGAGGACCCGGGGATCGAACCACCAACCTTCCGATTGCTGGACAACCTACTTGACCCACTGAGCCACTGCCGCCCCAATTATAGTGCCACCTAGTGGCCCACACGTGTAATTTTTTGAATGTGAGTTCCGGTAGCCATTGCACATCTACATTGTAAATTTAAAGTTACTCACAATAATGTAAGTAGTAAATCCTAAAATTTGCCTAAACACATAAATGTTGATTAAAGCGCCCCCTAATGGCCGATCTTCACCAAATTTGGTACCAAACATCGTAGTGGGACATTGAACAACAATCTCAGGTTTTTTGAAGATAGCATTTAATTTGGAAGCAATATACTAAAGTTCATATTTCATACCCAGCTACAAATATATTTTAGTTTGTCAAATATGTATAGTTTAACGTAACAAAATTATTTTGGATAACTTTTGGTCAGGTCCCTCTGGAGATGCAAGGTACCAAGTTTCGTGCAGATTGGTTGCATGGTTTAGGAAGAGTAAAAAAAAATAGGTTTTGCGCATTGCGTGATATTGTGAAAAATCGTGTTATCAAAAATGGGTGTCTCCTATATCATCAGATTCAGCTCAGTTCAAGGTACACTTGGATATAAGGATTTCTATTGTACAATGTAAAATGTGGGAGTTATGGGCACAAAACACGTTTCTCATCATTATAGCGCCACCTAGTGGTCCACATGTGTAGTTTTCGGTATGTGAGGTCCAGTAACCATTGCACATCTACACTGTAAATTTGAAGCTGCTCATATTAGTACAAGGGGGGCTCTAAAACTGGGTCCCATAGGCCACGCCCCCTTTGACGAATCAGTACCCCACTATAGGGGTGGCTTCAAGAGTGGCCCTAGATGGTAGCCTCAAAATTTGGTAAAAATCGGATGAGCCGTTGATGAGATATAAACTTTTTGTATTTGTAGCGCCCCCTAGCAGCCAATTTTCATAACATTTGTTGGGGAGCCACAGGTAGTCATGTAAAAAAATAATCTAAAGTTTTGTAAAGGTAGCTTTTTTTTGGCCAAGATATGGCAACGTTTTTGTTTAAGTAGCTAGCTGCACAAATTTGTTTGTGTGTAACTTGCGGAAATTTCATCCGAAAAAAATTATGTTGATACCTTTTGGTCAAGTCGGTCTGGTGAGCATACATACCAAATTTCGTGCAGATCGGACACACGGTCTAGAAGAAGTTCAAAAAAGTAGGTTCTTGATAAATTACAATTTTTCACGCATAAAAGTACTGGCGGAAATGGGCGTGGCCTATGTCACAAGATTCAGCTGAACTCAGAGAACGTGTGGATATGTGTATCTTCTATGTGCGATGTACGGTTTTGGAGTTATAAGGGCAAATGCGTTTTTCTGCTATAGCGCCACCTAGTGGTAGAAGTGGCAGAATTTTTCTGTCCGAGGTCCTTGCGGTGATCTGGACCAGTCCTGAAAATGGCACCCCCACGACCATGTACGGTTTAGGCTGTAGTATCGGTTTTAGAGGCGGAAGAATAATAATCCTTAGGAAAACAATAGGGTTCCACAGCTCTGCTGGGCATGTGAGCCAAAGAGGAGAGATGTGAGCCATGGAGCTCAGAGACTAAGACTGTTCCCAGTTCAACCTCAGGACTTTCCCCACCTCTATCTCATAACAAGATGCCTTGTTCAGTGTGTTGGCATGTTTAAAATGTGATTTCATATATTTTATATAATTGATTTATTTCTTTTTTATTCTCCATCTGATTTTGAGAATTTTTCAGAAAAATGGGTTGTTATGTTAGTGCTAAGACGGCATGATATAATAAAACCTGTGATTCCTACCTTTAAAATAATTTTTTATTTAATGTTTCTATGTGCTACAGAGGCTTAGATATTAAGGTTTTGGTAGACGTGGACAATTCTTGGTATTTCTTTAGAAAACCCTCAGGAGATAAGGATGTTCATCCTAAAATACCATAGGTTTTTATAGGCATTTTTAGCAGGCATTTTAGGAGTAAATGGGTTAATATTATTGTTATTATTAGTGTCATTACATTAATCATTGTTGTCATTTCTGTTCTTTTCCCAGGGTGAAAGGGAACACTTGGGGAGTGTTAGGCAAGCCGCCCATGGGCTTACACTACCCGTAGGGTAATTCCAATGTCTAAAATCACCAGAATAGATCTGAGCGGTCCACCCCCCTGTACTTTGGTTAGGGAACCTTGCTCGTGTGCCAGTTTTGTTTTATGTGTTGTATGTTAGGTAGTTTAGAACAGGTTAGGGGTGGGATTTATACATTTGTTTTCTTTGCTTTGGATCCGTTCAGCCCTTTCTCCCATACTATTATTTGTTTACCGTGGTTAAATAAAGCCTTTGTTGTTTAACGGTATACTTCTGTGTCTGTGTCATTGCTCGCAGCCACAACCCCTCAACTCATACACTGGCTGCAGGGTGTCCTTGGGTTGTGACTTCCCCTCCCGTCAGGGGGAGCAGCGCGTAAAAATCATTATGAATTTAATCGATACAATCAAGAACTGAAAAACTAATAATGGGTTGTTTTCCATTATATTCTAGTAATGAGCAGAATTGTATATTTTCAATGAAGCGCCACCAGGGGGCAAAACTTCTGATTCTGCCAAGTGCAGCATCAGCATTGGGTCTGCTAACTTAGTGTTGCTGGCATTAAAGGGGTGATTGAATGATTATATAGGGTATTTCACACTGTTCCTTAAGGTGCCAGAATAGGGTACGTATATGTTTGAGCCTGAATCAGGAAGAAGGATCTGATTTAACAACCAGTCAGCCATAGATTGGAAATGACTGTTTCAGAGAGTTATGTTTTGTCATTTAGCATTTACTTGAATTTGCAACACGTAGCCTAACATCACCCGTTAGCTAATACTAGTGTAATACTGTAGTAGTTGCAGTCAAAGCATAACTTTGTATTAGGCATGTTTTTATCATTGTAAACAACGTAACAGTTATTATTTTACACACAAACAAATGTTTTACAACTTGTACCCTCGTGCAATTTGTCAAGATGTCCAGTTAGCTGGAAAGTTTGTAGCCAGTCTGTACAGTAGTGGGCAGTTAACAGGCTAAATGCCTGTAGTGAAATGTGTGCTGCTCACAACGAAGGTACACGTCAGTATTGTAATGTTTTTACCTTACTTATACTCTCCTGTTGAATATGTATTCTGAATAGGAATTACCTACATTCTTTGCCATGGAGTAGTATTGTGACCTTACAATAGGACTATTTCTGTGGCAGTTGGTAGTCTACGGCTGTAGTTAAACGAGTCCCACTCGCATCAATGAAAATATTACTACTCTTGTCTGTGTCAGAAGGTCTACTGTTATATTGTAAATACTATCCCGCTGATTAGGTCATCTGATTATGAGATTATTACCTTCTTTCCATGTAGTAATATGTGATTTTACAACAACATCCATTTCCCCTTGCCAGGTGTACTTGTGGAAACGATACACACATGCCCGATGAGAGAAAATATATGTTGCCAGGAATTAACTATGGTAACCAAGACTGGAGATACATTTACTCAAGCTACTCTCTCCTCATTCAAAATTATTAAATGACAGCAGGGTCATTATGTGGTCATGAGAATAATAAACAACACTGTAAAAAATATCTGTGAAATAAACAGTAAAACGTACTATTAATTTCCTGCCAGTACTTTTTTCTATTATTCTACAGACATTTCCTTCAAGAAAAGTGTTAGCAGTTACAGTACATAAATAAAAGTTTATAACCAATACACATTCATTATTGGTTCAGCATATTACCAAAACACAGGGTTTGATCAAGACAACGAAATGACAAACTTAAATTTTGTTTCTACACAATCATCCAGTGTTATACTCTGAAATGTAATAGATTAAAAAATAGTGCAAAATTGTGCTGTTCCACCCTGTTCTCTTTGCAAGCAATGAAGACCTGGCCTACATGACTTTAGTAAGCTGGTCCTGGGGTTTCCTTGGAAGTAGTGTCTGTGTCGTGATCCCCTCGTGTGGTACTGCACATACAGAGGGAGTTTTCGGATACTTCAGGGCAGTACGTCGGGTTCAGACCCTCCCTCGACTGAACCGTGACATTGGTTCAGCAACAGCATCCTCCATGGAAGGCCTGTCAAGCTGAGCACACAGTTCCTGAGCACACAGGTCCACTGGACGACATCCACATAAGGAAGGGGGTCATGAACTGAAATGATTTGCATTCTGATGTCTCCAAACCATTGCTCATGTCTCACACCTACTGCAGTAAATTGAAAGGCACAAGTAAATTAAAAGGCATGTTCAATACACAATTTACTATTCAGTAATTTATTTTGTATATAAACTGATTCATATCTATTGATCAAATAACTTTCAAAAGCCTCCCCAACAAAAGCTAATGCAATAGTTTGAGATCAGACCAATCAGTGATAATACAGATGAATAGAATAGTTTTATTCATACTATGAATAGTTTGTTAATTTGTTGTGAATAGCTCACGTAATTCAAAAGTATCCAGTCATCATGGTAAACATACTTGGATAACACTGCTCTGCTAAATGCTACCCAGTCATAATGCTACACATGATTGGAACACACAAACACCATAAGACTCAGGTTTTGTAAGAATAATCAAAACGTTTACCTTGGAGCATCTGTTTGGCATGCTGCATATTTTGTGTGTTGTCCTTCTTGTGTTGTACTCTGAAATAAAAAGGTGCAAATAAATCTATTGTATCTACAAAACACTGTTTTTAACAGATTGACTAAATATCATTTGAAATTATAATGTTAGCTGTTTCCACTTCTGTTGTCGAACAAAACGGGATCGACTTAGGTGGGTAATGCTACAGCTTATTAGGATTCTACTCAGCTTCAGTTAGCTAATTTGCGGAAATAAAATAAATAACTCAACAAAGATCTGGACAAACATGCATTGTGAATTGTAGATAACACAGGTTATTTATTCGAATGAAACACAGTCAGGAAAATTAAATGACGTTAGCCCCATTGCCAATAAACTAAATCATTACATTTCTACATATGCTAGATACAGAATACATTAGCATTTTCAATAAATGTTAGCGACAAAATCATACTTGCAGCTTGCGTTTGTGATGACCATACAGTTGGAAAAACACCACTTTTCAGCAGCAACAGCTCAGCAAACCCTGCTTTAAATTGTCTTAGGTTTTCAAAACTGTCTTTGGTGAAATGGTATGAGCAAATTACTAATTGAGTGTCGAACTTTACAGGAATCTACTTATAGACTTAATTTCCATAATTCCCATAGAAGTACACGGAGCAGCGCGAAGCTAATCTAGTGTCTGAGATCTACAGTACATGGCCTACTTTCATGTTTGTGTGCCAGAACGCCAGTGAGCTAGTCTGTATGTAAATCTTGGAGCGAGACAAAGGTACAGACCAGACCCAAATAAGGTGGAGCCACTGAGTTGTGCCACCGAGTTGATGTCAACTCGATGGTGTGTTTGAGATTCATCCGTTTTACAGAGGTAGTTTCAAACTGTGAGATTTGCATAGGAAAGAGGTGTCAATGGGACTTTGAGTTTCTCTGTATGTCCATTTTACCCACTGAACTGTCATTATTCAACTATGACAAGGTAAACTCGGTTTTGCATTCTATCACCCCTTTAACGTTACGACAGAAGCTGGCAGCCAGCTACATGTCCATGATCCACCCGCTTTGGAAAGTGATGAGACCTGGGAGGAATCCTTTGTAGCTACCCCCATCAGTGACTGTTTTCCAAGCCCAAAAGATGGATGTTTTGTCACAGCAGCAAATATTCTTGGTATGTGCTACATCAGCCTTTCAAGATGATATTGGCAGTGTTAAGGCTGACAAACTCAAAATTGCATCAGATTCTGTCAAGCTAAAACCATTACAGTATAGTATGGTTTGGTCTTGCTGTTGTACAGTGTTGTTACTAGGTGGCTTGAGGAATATCTGTTCACTATGGTTGGGTATCATTTGGAGAAGAACTACTTAGCCATATGTGGTTCAGTTACTTATTAAGAGATTTGTCATGATTGGAGAATGAATATGCAATTACTAGTAACATTTGTGTATTGGCACTCATCTATCTTGAGCTTGTAGCGCCCCTTAGTGGTCAAGGTATATGAAACTGTCTGGGTATATGTTAGGAACTTATCTGAACACATCCAGTGAGTTTTGTGATGATTAGCCTTACGGTTGCTGATTTGTATTCATTTATGTCGAGAGCCACTCCTCTTTCAAAGTTCATTGGTCAATAACTTAAAATGTAATTGAGATTTACATGTTTTGTTCAACTTCAAATAAGCTTGATCCAATAATGATTCACTGAAAATGTGGTGGCAATTGGAGCTACAGTGTAGGAGAAGATAAAAGCACCCCCTTGTGGTCAATTTGAATTAGAAATGCAGGGCGCGGTTCAGGTACTTATGATGATATATCCTGAGAGATTTGCCATGATTGGAGATTGAAAATACAATTATTGTACAATTTGTATAATGCTACTGACCTATTTTGTGCTTGTAGCGTCACCTACTGGCACAAGTATATGAAACTGTCTGGGTATATCTGAGGCACTTATCTTAGCCACACCTCTTTCAAAGTTCATTGGTCAATAACTTGAAAAGAAAATTGAGATATCAACATGGTTTATTCAACTTTTAATAGACTTGGTCCAATTATGATTTGCTGAAATTTTGGTGGCAATCGGAGCTACGGATTAAAAGGAGATGTCAAAAATGTGTTTTTCAAAGAATTCAAAATTTTGTAGGCAGACCTTAATGGTCCTTGAGGCGTTTTTGTAGAGCACACTGAGGTGCACCTGTGTAAGAAATTTCAAGTCAATCGGACTTACGGTGTGAGGGGCGTGGCCTTTCAAAGTTTACATTTTGAAGCCTTAATTACAGCGCTACCATGTGGCCGATTGGGTTCATATATCTATGGAAGCACATGCACACCATTTCCAGTTATTCCCCCAAGTTTCATGTTTCTAGCTCATTCCAGCTCACGGGAATTTTAGCCAGCGTGGCAGACAACAAATAATAATAATAATAACCATTCAACACAAAAACAATAATAACCATTCAACACAAAAACAATAGGGTTCTACCACTTTGTGGTTGAACCCTAATAATAATAACCATTCAACACAAAAACAATAGGGTTCTACCACTTCGTGGTTGAACCCTAATAATAATAATAATAATAACCATTCAACACAAAAACAATAGGGTTCTACCACTTTGTGGTTGAACCCTAATAATAATAACCATTCAACACAAAAACAATAGGGTTCTACCAGTTCGTGGTTGAACCCTAATAAAACCAGACTGTAGCCAACATAAATGCAAATGAAGACATACTATTTGAAAAAAGAACGCTCAAATATGTTCTGTGATCATATTGTCATGTTATGTAATTCATCCTCATAAATAATACAGTAAACAGAACAAAATCATGTTTAAAACTCATATTCTTGTCGATGTGTCCGTCTTGGCGGAGCAGATATACATTAGATTAGATAGATGGATAGATGTCTTCATTGATCACTGGGGATAGTTGTTTTCATAGTATAAATTTAATCAGCTACGGAATCATGGTGTTCATGTATATGGCTTTAGTTCGTTTTATTTTGAAATGTTTTCCATCGTATGTCATATTTTGAAAGGTGCAAGAAATTCCATTTGCGCAGAATTCCTTCCCATTCACAATTAATACCGACATACTGTATGTAGCTTATAAGATACAATCAAATGGTTATTAAAAGCCATGCCATCACAATGCATAATGACGCACAATGGCTGATTTTGCGCTGTTAGAAGATGTGGCAAATGGAAGGATTCGGATGGAACACATTTTCAGACAGCAAGAAGACTTGCTGGCAAACGAGGACGAGTGGCTGATGAGCCGGTTCCGACTTCCTCGGGTCGTCCTGTTGGACCTCTATGCTCTTTTGGGCCCAGCGTTCCAGAGGAGCAATCAGAGAAAACACAGTGTGCCAATTCACTTCAAGTCCTTGCAACGCTAGGATTTCTGGTGACTGGCCCTTCCAGAGGGATATATTAGCCGGGTTATCCTAGACGTGTTATTAGGTAGAATACAAACAAAAAAGCACAATTTGCAGCTATGTCAGATTTTCCAAACATAATCAGTGCTATTGACTGCACTCATGTTGCCATAAGGGCACCGAATGAGAATGAAAATGCTTTCATTAATCGAAAGCATTTTTATTCCACAAATGTTCAAATAATTTGTGATGCAGACATGTTGCACTAATGTAACCAATTTTCCCCCATCCTTGGCAGACACTTTCGCGATGAAGCGCTAGACGCTTTTTGTCATTGACTTTGATATCTAACCATTTTTTTTTCAGCCACAGTCAGACTTTCTGAGGCTGCGGCATTCACAGTGTCTGCAAACTTTTGCCACTCCAATGCCTTTTTGTCATTAGTAATAGCCACACTGCCCTTCAAACAACATTTTCCTTTTCTTTTCCACCTTGCCAACAATATTTTTTAACTCACATCACGTGAAGTTGCTTTTTTTGGTTTTCCTCTGTTTGCCATGATTTCTTGATCAATGAATATTGATTTGGGGGCGTTTTACTGACTATTTATGGCCAACAATGGGTGTGACATGTAGCCGCAAAAGCTGCGCCATGTATTAGAGTTGATTGTGATTTAGAAAGGGAAAACAGCGTAGGACATGCGTGCGCACGGTTTTATAAATCTAAATATTTCTTTGCGTATGCACGTCCTAGGTTTCGTCCGTACGCCACTTCTGGTCATTTATAACAAGGAGGATCCTGGTCATTTATAACATCTCAGTGTCATAAGAATGACAGTTTTCAACATGTTGCAGACATTGCTGACACTTATCACGTGCATCTTTCATTCAGAATTTCGTTCAAAATTCCAAACTGGGGCAGCCTTCGTCGCGACGCGGTGACAATTGCAGCCTTCGAAGGGTGCAGAGTTTGAATTGAGACGGCCTTGCAGCACTGCTGTGACGCAATCGGCCTTCAAAGGGTGCAGTGTTTGAATTGAGACAGCCTTCGTAGCACTGCTGTGACGCGATCAGCCTTTAAATGTGGCCTTCGGAGGATGCAGCCTTCACATTTAGTGATGGGACAACCAACTCTTTTACGCGGGTCGGTTCAACCGGACGGTTGTTAGTTGGTGTACCGAGTTAATAAATTCGGTCACCGGTTTGCGTGCTTGCGGCGGGAGGGGACACCCATTTGATTACATTAGACTCATGCAGTACCCTCGGTTACGATCTCGTTCAGTAGCCTCTCCTTGAGACAGCCTCTACCATGCAGCCTGCAACATTAACTTAATATAACTACCAAGATAACATGACATGTATTTGTATGTGATGTAGCCTACTTCCCCATCGATTATGTGGGTGTCTTGGTTCTCTGCAAGTTCGAATTACTAACCAAGTTTTTCATTCTAGTGCATAAATGATTGTGTTCATGGCAATTCCGCTTCGACTTGAGCGGTTGCACGGTTACTTTCGGTCTCGTTCAGTAGCCTGGTTCGCGGTCTCGGCAATTCAACTTGATAACAGTAGACTCGAGTGGTTGCACTGTTACTTTTGGTCTCGTTCAGTAGCCTGGTTCGCGGTCTTGGCAATTCAGCTTGATTACATTAGACTCGAGCGGTTGCACGGTTACTTTCGGTGTCGTTCAGTAGCCTGGTTCGCGGTCTTGGCAATTCAGCTTGATTACATTAGACTCGAGCGGTTGCACGGTTACTTTCGATCTCGTTCAGGACCCTGGTGCGCGGTCTTCTCGTGACAGTTTACATTCTAAAAATTACTGATCACACTTTGCTGAATATTCAATCAGCGGAGGATGTCAGATTAAGAATATATAAATTGATGGAGCTATGCTGTTATGAATTTATAAGTCTGTATTGACAACCTGGATGTTCCCTCACGGTGGATTTGCGTCAGAAGTGGCGTATGGACAAAATATAGAACATGCATACGCAAAGAAATATTCAGATTTATTAAACCGTGCGCACGCACGTCCTACGCTGTTTTCCCTTAATAAATCACAATCAACTGTAATACGTGGCACAGTTTTTGCGGCTACATATTACCCCTTATTTGCCCATAAATAGTCAGTGAAATGCCCCAAAATTATTATTCATTGATTGAGAAAGCATGGCAAACACGGGAGAAAAACCAGAAAAAGCAACTTCACTCAATGTGAAGTAGAAAATATTGGCTAGGTGGAAAAGAGGAGGAAAATGTTGTTTGAAGGGCACAGTGTGCCTATTACCAATGCCGAAAAGGTGTTGGAGTGGCAAAAGGTTGCAGACGCTGTAAGAAAGTCGGACCGTGGCCGAAATATAAAATGGTCAGATATCAGTCGATGTCAAAGCATCTAGCGCTTCATCGCGAAAGTGTCTGCCACGGGTGGGGGGAAATTGGTTACATTACAGCAACATGTCTGCATCACAAATTATTTTGACATTGGTGGAATAAAAATGTTTTCAGTTAATGAACGCATGTTCATTCTCATTCATTGTCCTTATGGCAACATGAGTGCAGTCAATAGCACCGATTACATTTGAGAAACCGGACATAGCTGCAAATTGTGCTTTTTTTGTTTGACTGTTCACCTGCCGTGTACGGAAACCTAATGTAAATATGTGACAAGCCTATTATACCGACTAACACGCCTGGCATAACCTGGCTAAGGGTTGGCTGAGATATCCCTGACCTGTCAGTCAGTTCCATCTGGAAAGTGTCAGTCGCCAGGAATCCTGTTATAAAAAAAGGCGCCAATAAAGAATATGCATTATTAGGCTATTATTATTATTATATTCTAACAGTGCAAGATCAGCTATTGTGCGTCATTACGCATTGTGTGGGCATGGCTTTTTATAACCATCCATTTGATTGTATCTGAAGATCTACAGATGTCGATATTAATCTAATTGTAAATGGAAAATAGTTCTGCACAAATGGAATATATTGCACCTTTCAAAATGGTTAAGACATGCGTCACAATGGAACACATTTAAAAATAAAAATAAATGCATATAAATGAACACTATGGGCCAAATTTACTAACAGTAGCGCAGTTTGCGCTGCGTCTGTTTATGCGCGTTCGGTAATAGCGCACGCTATGCTTCCACATTTAGCATAGTATTTATCAAACCCGATACCCATTAGGCAATCAGCGCATACTCCGCCCTCTATTAGCGCGCCTCTAAAAGAGCAAACAATGGGCCCGTATCTATCATGGATCTCCCTTCGGAAAAAGAAAGTGCAAGCTTAAATTTAGTGAAGAAGAAATTAACATCTTAGTGCATGAAGTAACAGCAAACCTGATATATATTACAGGGCAGAACATCTGTGTAATATATATTAGGTAAAAAGAGGAGAACCGGTTCAGGTCCACCAGAAATAGACACGCTAACTAGGTGGTGCAGCAAATACACGTTGCCGAACAAGTGGAAGTTGTGGACGGCATAGATACTGCTGAGATCTCTGTAGAGAATTGAGGTATGTGTGGCTTGTAATGATACTGTTGTGTTGGCGTTTGGGATATATGCATATGTTTAGCCTATCATTGATATGTAAAGCCAACTGATGTGGTTAAGTAATTAAATAGTGTTATATAGGTCAATAATCGCGAAATTGCTTATCAAAAATGGAACAGATGGAGGCATTTGTCTTTTTTTGTGCCAAGTGTATTTGATGCTATGTTTGAAACTTGCTGCTGTCACTGCTGCCATTGATGTAGCTATATTTGAACACACAGGAAAACGCGCTTGCTGGTTTGGACCTGCTTTTAAGAGGCGGTAAATTCCCCCTGCAGAATAGAGGTGCGCTTTTACTGGCAGTCTTTGTAAATACCACAGAATATATAATTAGGCGCACTTTACGCATATCCTCCCACCTTTTTGGGTGGAACTCCCACTTTCCCCATGACCCTCCCACAAACGCATATTGAAAGCGCAACTTGTCTCTTGTCGCTCATGTGGCAGGCAATCTGCGATTTTACCCAAGTGCGCCTGGTTTGTAAATAGCCCGCATCGGTTACGTCCGTCTTTGCGACCAATTAGCATCTGAAAACAGTCGCAAACAGCTTGATAAATCTAGCCCTATGTTTCTGTATCTGATTACAACATTTATACTATGAAAACAATATTCCCCAATGGACAATAAAGACTATCTATTTATTATCTATCTATCTATCGATCATCATCTATGTATTTAACTCTCTGCACCGCCAGACAGAGACATCAACAAGAATATCAGTTTTAAACATGATTTTGTTCTGTTTACCGTATTATTTATGAGGATGAATTACGTAACATGCCAATATTACAGATATTTGGAGTGTTCTTTTTGCAAATATGTGCAATATGTGCTTCATTTGCGTTTTATTTTGTTTGTTTTTCACTGCAGGCTGATAATTGTAAGCATGGCTTTGTGACATCTTCATATTATTAATGAGAGGCAGTATTTCGATTTATTTTACACAACGCTCTGCAGTTTTAGACAGATCTACAGAAGCCTACGTGTTTCATCCATCTGCCGATGGTGTCGCCATTTCTAATTTCACCCGTTTTGTGGGTACGCCTGGGTCAGAGTTGTCTTGAAGGGCCGCACATTTTCCCGTCAAGTTTGCTTTTTATAAATTCCAATTATTGCATAGAGAGTACGGAGGCTCATATTGACCGTTTAACCGTTAACCGAAAGTAAAACATCTGACCGATTAATACTATCAGTTAAACGGTTTAGAGTTTTTTTATGTATATATAGCCTATATTTGTTAAATCACGTGCAACCAGAACCTGGCGCTTCGTTTTGAAAGGTGGGGAGATAAAGGTAATGAGGAGCGAAATATACAGGCTGCCTGTTTTGCATCTGCAACGTGTTCTTCATTTAAAATGACAACCCTTGAACATTTATGATGACTGTGGTATTAACTTGCGCTTTCATTTTTTCATGTACAGAAACGTATTACGCTATTATATTGGGAAGCATATTATTTTATCGGCTATAGTTCATCATGCTCCTGATCCATTATAGCCGACAAAATAATGTTACTTTAAAAACAAAACACACAGTGATTGACAACACGCACTTTATTTTTAGAGAGGACCGTAATGGTCATTACAATGGAATGGGTGCGCTCGGCAGATAGCTATTGTATAGTTATTAACATAACGCATAGCAAGCGTTATCAACATTTTGTTCATTCTATAGTTTGACAACTTGGTAAACACTGCATCAAAGGTACTTTCCTTTGATTGACCACAAAAAGTGAAAACGTCTGCGACAATATTTTGGTTGATGTGGACTTACGCCAGTGTAGTTTGGTGAAACCAAACATCGACACAGCTTTAGTATGAAACTAACGTATCGTTTAGTGTGGACTTTGCACCCGAGTGAACTTATATGCAAAGTTTGTGCACCCGGCAGCTGTTGTTTATCTGTTCTGTTTGCTGTTTAGACATCAGTGAAAATAATTGTTTGTTATTTAACCGGTTACAGAAACCCGTCAATTTAATTTTTTATTTAAATCTTATCAGTTAACGGTTAATAATCGGATAACGAGTTGCGGTTGTCAGTCAGGGAAATTACCCGAAATGAGCATCTCTAATAGAGAGCTGCGTACGTCTTCCTTTGTGCATACGTCACGTTATAAATGAGGCCCCTGGTAAAGGGAGTTCACACCTAAACAGCTAATAGTATAGCTAGCTAACAACACAGCTCGACATGCCAACGTTTACATCTACCACCCGGAACATTCATGACTAACTACCATCGGCTATTCCCGTTGTTAGCTTAGCTAACAACAACACCGCACCACAAGGTAAGCATTTATGATCTAATTTCTTAATTGAAATAAACTTTTAGCTTATGATAGTATTGTTAAAGAATAGAGAAATCACCGTGATACAGTAGACTCACTGTGTTCTGTACAAATCTACCCCTACCTACCCCATTTACGCTAACGTTAGTCTTTATTACATTACATTAGTAATATTTGCTTGTTACATGTATGTTTTATTGTTGCACAAAACTAAATGTTAGTTGATCTGAGTCTGTTTTTGTCTTTCGTCTTTCAGTTGATATTCGATTCGCAATTCAGTTCAATGATGTGATCAATGATATGATTCAATGATGTGATCAAAGAAAGTTGACATTATTACAAAGTATTAGGAGTAATTATTATTGCTAGAGATTTGTATCCGAAAGGATGAGTTAGAGCAATGGATGAGTGGCTAACTGGCTAAACAAGTCCAGTAAATGTAGCTATATCGGTGATTGTGTAAATACTTGGAGGAACAAACGTAATATAATAAAAATGAGTAACGCTAACTATGTTTCTATTTAAAGCCAGGGTGGTTGTATACATTTTGGTGCAGTTGTTTGGAAATAATGACCCAACGATGAGTGGCCAACTGGCTAACTAGTTCAGACACTTCAATGTAGCTAATATATTTAACAAACGTAAAATTTAAAATAATCTGTTGCAGATTCTAACTAAATCTGTACCAAATGAAGCGTTATAGGGCTTATAACTCTGGAACGAAATTTTGACCTGTACATAAAATGCCTGAAATTACAGTGTATCATTTCTAGCTAGTTGCGAAGGTCCTTACGCTAAATTCGACTTGCAGTGTGCAGGCGCAAGGTTCGCATTGAATACTGGAATTTGTAGTATTTCAAGTAAAATCCAGGACAGAAGCAATCAAATTGTACTCAGCTGTTTTCGACAGATGATTTTTTTAACAAAGGACCTAGCCTACTCCTTTATCAGTCTCATTAATAGGAGACTAGCAGTTTTTAGATGCTGTGTGTTTGAGATGTGTTATACACTTGTAACTGTACAAAGAGATTATAAAGGACAATGCATATCAAAGTGTATAATTCTCTAATTAGGTTAGTGAACTCTAAACAAAGGCCGGTTTTATGATGTTTTAAGCATGTAGGAAGATTGAGTTGTAGGAAACAAATATATATTTAAAAGGTTGTCGGCAGCTTCACAACTCCTTGGCCAGATCTGTAAAATGGCGAGTGTCGCACACACAGTTCTTCCAACCACAAGTCGCACAGAAAATAATAATTTTTTTGAGATGGCAAGTTGTGAAAATAGTAAGTAATAATCAGTCACTGAAGCGAGTGCACAACGGGTATACTGATACAGTGTGGAGAACAAGTATTTGATACACTGCCAATTTTGCAGGTTTTCCTACTTACGAAGTATGTAGAGATCTGTAATTTTTCATCATAGGTATACTTCAACTGTGAGAGATGGAATCCAAAACAAAAATCCAGAAAATCACATTGTATGATTTTTAAATAATGAATTTGCATTTTATTGCATGACATAAGTATTTGTTACATCAAAAAAGCAGAACTCAATATATGGTACAGAAACCATTGTTTGCAATTACAGAGATCACACGTTTCCTGTAGTTCTTGACCAAGTTTGCACACACTGCAGCAGGGATTTTGGCCCACTCCTCCATACAGACCTTCTCCAGATCCTTTAGGTTTCGGGGCTGTCGCTGGGCAATAAGGACTTTCAGCTCCCTCCAAAGATTTTCTATTGGGTTCAGGTTTGGAGACTGGCTAGGCCTCTCCAGGACCTTGAGATGCTCCTTATGGAGCCACTACTTAGTTGCCCTGGCTGTGTGTTTTGGGTCGTTGTCATGCTGGAAGACCCAGCCACGACCCATCTTCAATTCTCTTACTGAGGGAAGGAGGTTGTTGGCCAAGATCTCGCGATACATGGCCCCATCCATCCTCCCCTCAATATGGTGCAGTCGTCCTGTCCCCAAAGAATGATGATTCCACCTCTATGCTTCACGGTTGGGATGGTGTTCTTCTTCCTCCAAACACGGCGACTGGAGTTTAGACCATAAAGCTCTACTTTTGTCTCATCAGACCACATGACCTTCTCCCATTCCTCCTCTGGATCATCCAGATTGGCCTGGACATGCGCTGGCTTGAGCAGGGGGACCTTGCGTGCGCTGCAGGATTTAAATCCATGATGGCGTAGTGTATTACTAATGGTTTTCATTGAGACTGTGGTCCCAGCTCTCTTCGGGTCATTGACCAGGTCCTGCCGTGTAGTTCTGGGCTGATCCCTCACCTTCCTCATGATCACTGATGCCCCATGAGGTGAGATCTTGCATGGAGCCCCAAACCGGGGGAGAGTGACCATCATCTTGAACTTCTTCCATTTTCTAATAATTGCGCCAACAGCTGTTGCCTTCTCACCAAGCTGCTTTCCTATTGTCCCGTAGCCCATCCCAGCCTTGTGCAGGTCTACAATTTTATCCCTGATGTCCATACACAGCTCTGTGGTCTTGGCCATTGTGGAGGGGTTGGAGTCTGTTTGATTGAGTGTGTGGACAGGTGTCTTATATACAGGTAACGAGTTCAAACAAATGCAGTAAATACAGGAAATTAGTGGAGAACAGGAGGGCTTCTTAAAGAAAAATTAACAGGTCTGTGAGAGCTGGAATTCTTACTGGTTCGTAGGTGATCAAATACGTATGTCATGCAATAAAATGCAAATGAATGCAATGTGATATTCTGGATTTTTGTTTTAGATTCCGTCTCTCACAGTTGAAGTGTACCTATGATGAAAAATACAGACCTCTACATGCTTTGTAAGTAGGAAAACCTGCAAAATCAGCAGTGTATCAAATACTCATTCACCCCACTGTATAGCTTAACGTGCTCTCACAGTTGCACGGACACTGACAGCTAACATAAAAGTACAGAGCGTAAGCATAAACTTTAAACACCACTCTTTTCACAAACTTACTTAGTAGCAGATCCCAGATAGCCTTCCAACACAAACAGATATACACAGAACATAAATCAATGACCAACACTCTCTCTCTAGTTTGGCCAGCAAATATATACATGAAGTTTAAATAACTAATAGAACACGGCTGAACATAATCATTAATTAACAGATCCCAGCCTAACCTAACCTAAACCCTATCTTAGCAATAGCCAACCTAGAGAGATGTGTCACATTCTCAGGATTGGATAATCAGGATTGGAATAATGTATTTTTTCACCAAATTATTTGCAGAATAGCAAAAGCTAGCTCTTTAGCCCACCTGCGCATCTGTGAGCAAGATTTGACAAAGAAATGTGTAATGTGATGAATGCTAACTATATTTCATATAGCCAGCAGAGTATGTGAGCGGAGCGGGGGCAAGGAGCAAAGTGAACCCTGTTTGACTAGAGCGCAGAGCGATATTTGAGCATAATTGAGCGATATTGTGAGCGGCCCAGATAGCTCAAGTACCACTCCAGTAACACTCACTTCACGTGGTCAGGACATGCCCAGGCTAATGAGCTGTACATGTTTAGAGTTCTTGCCTGGCCAGTGCATTGTTAGTCTGTCGTCATGGAGTTTGTTAAATACTTAAATAAAGAATTTGACATGTAGGTGCAAAATCAAGATAGCTTGTTTTTCACAATAGGCCTACCTGTAATCGTGGGGATGGTGAGATTTTTGTTGGGTCAGACCCATCTGCTAGCAATGGGGGGGCCGATAATGAGAGCTACAAGGAAAAACATACGCCAAATAAGCCACCTTGAAACTTTGCTGTTATTGTGAATACAAAAGTTGGGTGACCCCCCCACCCTAGACTAAAAAACTTGTGTGACCCTCCCCTCAACAAAGAATAAAAAGACATGACCCTCCTTTATTTTCCTCTGGTAGTCCATTCTATAAATACCAAACAGTCCCTAACAACAAAATAAATGTTGAGTTGTTATTCGAACTAAACCAGCTTCAAACTTTAGCAGTTCTTTTGCAGAAAATGACCATATTTGCATTCTCTGGCAAGAAATGACAGCTCTCTTGACTTGTTTTTTGCGCTACCGTATATCTCAGAAGTCCTCCCAAATTACATTCTCAGGCAACTATTTTGAAAACAAGAATTATGTTATATGCCAACATATTTACAGTGTTTTTATGTTTCAGCTGTCCGTTTTGTTACTAGGCTACTGTATATTTGTCCTTCTATAACGTTGCACCTGCACGTTTCATTTTGCCTGTTCACACGAGAACATTCCACACATTCCATAGCATTCAAATTTATATTCTTACATTCACGGTTAAGGTAAGCCATGTGGTTACTGAGGTTAAGGTTAGGATTAGGGTTAACATTTAAAAATATATATAATGTGCAACACATTTGCATCACTCTGGAATGGAGAACAAAACAAGCTTCCATCCAGATTTGAACTCACAAACTCCCGGATGAAAGTCAGGAAAATATGAAATTTTCGAAGTGGCCTACGTTTACGGTAGCTAGGTAGACTATAGTGAAAATGTGATATTTTTACGTCCGTTTGGGAGCATCAGAGGGAAAATATTTCAGTCAACACATTAAGTGGAACCGAAATGAGAAACAACAATTTGCCTTCTAATCCGGTCCGATTCCTACCGGCAGTTTGTCTAAATTACTCATCGATCAAATAAGACTATGGTGGGACAAAAATTCACACTTCTCGAGTGGAACCGCTTTTCAATCCCCATCCGAGGCAGGTTGCTAACGTTAGCTAGCCAGCTTTGCTAAACATCACTCTTATAGCTTACCTTCTTTGTGCTTCCTTTCTAAGTGACGATAAAAGTTTGACGTAGTCCCCACCGTCTCTGAAATCGAAGCACTGCAGTTCTTCTGCATTCTTCTGGATGTTGTTTTGAAAAAATATTTTCTTTATGATATTTGTAGCCGAATTGTATTACTGAAAATTTTGCAGACATCTTCTCCCGCTCCCAGAAAAATACAGCTCACTTTCTTGGGAGTGCGAGTGAAAGGGGGCGGGGATGGGTGACAGCGGTAACAAAAATACATAATTAGCCATGTCTCACGTTATTGCTTGGATTTGAATCAATACGTTTTACATCCAATAAAAGCAAAGATGTTAACAAGAAATAGACAATATACTGGCAATTTAGTGATATTTCCACAGTAATGGTCTTGACTGGTTTTGAAAAAAAGTATATAATGTTTGTTCTAAGTCTGTTTAGACATTCAACTTGTATATTGTAATTGTAATTATACCTAAACAATCATACCTAATAAGGTTATTGCATTCCACTGATTTCATGGGGGGACTCACAAACATACAGTACAGTCAGACTCTGATACCGGCAAAATTCTTCTACATGGACTCCCTTTAAAACATCACTAGACTCTTCACCCATGACTTAGAGAGATGCTTAGTGAACTACAGTACATCTCCCATCTCAAACAATATACGTCAGTGGATGCTATGCAATGGGAGGCAACAATATACGTCAGGTAAGCAACTTGTTAGTCAGGGCATTCCCGGCGATTCCCGAGTTACGTCACCAATTTGCCTTTCCCGCTTTCTCCTCTACATGGGGAGAACCATGAACATACAGCTTGTTGGCCAGCATGCCCCCTTCTCCACCTTCCCCAGTGGGTGATCATCAGGCAGTCATTGTCTTTAAATAGCTAGCAAATTGTTTGTATAAACAGATTTACTCTCTGTAGCCAGAGCATTACGAAATGCTAACTTGTTGAAAAGGAATCATAGCAGGAAAATATAAAACTAGAAAATGCATTTCCTGCAGAAAATGCTTGTGAATGCTGAACAGCTGAATAGCTACAGCTAAACTGGACGAATAGCTTAAACGTGTAAGAGTTTGAAGTAGTCGGAACAATTTGAAAAGTGGGAACGGTTTAAAGTGATTATGAATTATATAAAGTAGCAGTATTGGTAGTAATAGTAATAGTACTAGTAATAGCTGAATAGCTGATTATTTTGTGAACATTTTAAAGTTTGTTTGAAGTCTGTAGGTGAAAGTTTGAAGGGGCTGAAACTTTTTGTAGAAGAAGAAGATTTGAAGGATTTGAAGCCTGCTCCTATTGACTTTAATGTTGAAGAAAATATGTTTAAAAGTTAAATATTTTTCAAACAAAAGTTGAAGTGGTCCCATCATGTGCTGAAGGAGCTTAACATTTTAGATAGAGACCAGTACAGATCATTAGCTATCAGTAAAGACCAGTAGAGACCAGTACAGATCAGTAGATATCAGTAAAGACCAGTAGAGACCAGTAAAGATCAGTAGATATCAATAAAGACCAGTAGAGACCAATATAGATCTGTAGATATCAGTACAGACCAGTAGAGACCGTAGAGACCAGTACAGATCAGTAGATATCAGCAAAGACCAGTAGAGACCGTAGAGACCAGTACAGATTAGTAGATATCAGTAAAGACCAGTAAAGACCAGTAAAGACCAGTAAAGACCAGTAAAGATCAGTAGATATCAGTAAAGACCAGTAGAGA
>JACXGM010010653.1:13662-26083 GCA_016801145.1 Umbra pygmaea | reverse complement strand
CGTCGGTTGCTCTAGATGTAATTTGCGTGTGAAAAAAGGAGTCAGTCCGACGTGGTATTTCTAGCTACTGGGAATGATGTTATGCTCTATTATATTGTGCATGTACATTGAAATTCAGAGGTTGATTTGAGCCCAACCACTGTGTGGATTAGCCCCACCATAGTTATGCCAAATAAAATACTCTGGCGCCGCCACTGACCGAGCAGTATACTGGATCATAGAAGTAATGCGCTTGCGCAAAAATGAACGATTTGAACGATTCAGATACTAGTACCGAGCAGTATAATGGGTCATAGAAGTAATGTGCCTGCGCGAAAATGAACGAAATGAACGATCCAGTATGAATCGTACGTACCGGTCTTTTAAAAGATTTGTTTAAAATGAACGAATCGTTCATGAATCGCCCATCACTAATCCTCATTATTAGAACAGTCGTCTTTTTTTTCAGGAATCAAAACTGTAAAAGTTTAAAAAATTGCAATGAGGTTAAGTATACAATGCTGCTTGATAATTTCTGAACCCAACAAGGATAGACATTCTTGTATGAAATAAACTCATAAAATCATTCCTTAAACCCTAATTTCTAATAAAAACATTCCAGACAAAGAACACAAACATAACATATGATATATTTTTATTTTTTAACAAGTGGTTTATAATTTGTGTCATCCTAAATAGCAGGAATACCTTGGGTTGTCTCCTAATCAGTCTCAGATTTTCGTCCACTGGGCCTCCTTACATTCAGCCAGCTGAGGGAGGTTTTTTTAATAATAATGTTTGATATTTAATGCTTTACTCGATAGAAAAGTTGCAATAGATAATTTAAAAAAAAATTGTTGTGCTGAAATTAAATGATGTTGGGCTTGAACCCATACTGCAGCAGTACATGCTTCGGAGGCAGTGGGTTAGATTGCTGGACCCCCCCAGGGCAAGTTGAATGAGGTTTGAGAGGTTTCTGGCAGCTTCAGGTCCTGCCAGAGAATCTTTATTGGATTAAAATCAGGACTTGGTTTATGACTCTGTTCAAGAATATCCTGGTATCAGCCGCGATCGGTAGATCGTAATTGGGGACGCCGGGTTCGCATTATGTTCAGAAGAGTGTAGGGCTCCAACTGGTGAGCTAACTGCTCTAACCAGTGAGCTGAATGCTGCTGAACTGAAGGTCCTGACCTGAGACATACATGTAGAAGCCCTGACATGAGGTTTAGGAGACCTGACGTGAGACTTAAGGGCCCTGGCTTAAAACATAGAGGGGCCTTAACTTGAGAACATGGAGCCTCAACTTGAGAAAATGGGGCCTTAACAAGAAAACAAAGGGCCTCAACAGGAGAACAAGGGGCCCTCTACGGAAGATCTAAGCGCTCCTACTGGTGAGTCAAGGGCTCTAACCTGTAGGCTGGTAGCTCCTCTAGGAGCTGGAGGTCTTGGCTGTAGTGAGGGTTGGCTTGTGGAAATGGGAGTAGTGCAGGAAATGTTGGACGTCAAGGTAGAAGCAGTTGACTAAGATAGACTACAAAGGAAGTCTGGTTCCGTATATACCAGTCCCTCCAACTCATTCTCATCTGCCCAGTATTCCTCTTTCTCCTCCAGATCCCTCTCATTCCAGATGTTTATCAGAAGCTCTTGCATCTTCCTTACTTGCTGCATCCCACGGCTGTAGACCTCACAATGACCTCACAATAACAGTAGCCTAGCAGGGACGTTTGCTTTAGCGCTGTATGTTTTTGGTCTGACCCGATGTTTTTTAGGTTTGACTTGTACAGCTTGGATGCTGTCAATAAAAGTCCAGCATTTGTTTCAACCAAGAGCTTTGTTCATTACAATTCCGCAGGACAGTTATGTAACTCAGCAGTGGTAACAATAATTACATGTATACAGGATAATAAAAATTGGAAACTTAGATTTCCAACACCATTTCCTTGTTTGACTTCTTAGAACTTAATCAACACTGTTTGTTTCAAGATTAGTTGGCATACTCACTATGCAGTCACCTGTAAATCAAAACAACAGGGCTGGAAAAGGTTTCACAGCACATTACGTGTTTTTATTATACATTACAGCTTACAGCTGACTGGGCGCCCTCAGGTGGTGAAGATTGGTAACAACACCTCATCCATAATGATTCTCAATACAGGGGACCCACAAGGCTGCATACTCAGCCCCCTCCTGTACTGCTTGTATACCCGCAACTGTGTGGCCACCCACAGCTTTAATGCCATTATTACGCTTGCTGATGACACAAAGGTAGTAGGTCTAATTACAAACAACATTTAGATGGCTTACAGAGAGGAGTTCAGCTTGCTGACAGCATGAAAATAGGCACATATCCTCTCCCTCAATGTAAATAAACAAAGAACTGAGAGTGGACTACAGGGTGAACATGGAGGATCCCTCTCCAATCCTCAATGGAGACGGCGTAGACAGAGTCATAAACTTTACGATCCTCAGAGTTCACATCTCAGAGAAACTGGACTGGTCACTACACTAATGCACGGTGGTTAAGAAGACACGGCAGCACCTGTTCAGCCTCATGAGACTAAATTTGACCTATCCCACAGAGCTCTCACAGTGTTCTACTATGGCACCATCAGCAGCAAGGGCGTAGGAACAAGTTGATATTGGGGGGGACACACCATATAGCCTGTCTGTAACATTGGGGCGGACATGTCCCCCTGTTCCTATGCCCTAGATCAGGAGTATACTTACAGGAGGCATTACTGTCTGGTATGGAAACGTTTTGCTTGATTTCTTGATCTCATTTGATTTTAATATAATTTTTACTGCATTGATAGAGTTAGAACTGGGGCGCAACATTTTTACTGTACATGCAATAACACCTGCAGTCTTCTATTCGTAGGACAAACAAGCTTGAATCATTAACTTGGAATGCTACTGTATATCCGGCCTGCCTTAAACATTGCAAAAAGCAAATTCAAAACCTAAGCTAAACCTCTTCCAATATTTCTCATTGTTTGTGTCCTCTCTCCATATTTAAGCATCGTCACACAATCGTGAATCCCCCAAATAGTCAAGGATGATAACAAATAAATACAGGAACAGCACATATCATTATTTCACTTCTTTAAGCCTTTTCTGGCAGTCTATATCATACAGACCCTGCCCACGAGAGATTGGATCAGGTGGACTGATGAACAGTTTGGTTCTTTTCTGACAGAAGAGGCTTCTTGCTTGCAACCCTAACGTGCATGCCATTTTGATGCCGTGTTTTTCTCATTGTTGAAATATGCACACTAACTTGAAATTCAGCAAGGGGTTTCTGCAAATCTCCAGGTGTCTTGTTAGGGTTGGCATTTACCTGATGTATTATCTTTCTTGCCACTCTTGGGAATATTTTGGAAGGCTGTCCACTTCTAGGCCAATTTGCCATCATGCTAAGTTCTCTACATTTGTAAACGATTTGCCTCACAGTGGACTGATGCTCAAATCTTTGTCATATAGTTTTATAATCTCAGACTGATGAGCATTGATAACTCTCTTCCTGATGACCTCTGAGATCTATGTTCCTCTTTGCATGGTGTGTTTTGCAGTCACCTGTATATGTAACATCAAAATGACCAGGTTTGTCACGTGTATTTGTGTAGAGTCCCGCCCACACTCTGTCCTAAACATTTGTCCTTTAATTGTTAATTTGGTACCCAATTATTTACCTACCTCACACTTTCATACTTGATCTAACAAATGCATGTTGGTATTCAATTAATTTGCACCTGAACTAATTCATTTTAATTGTGTTTTTCTAAGAAATACATAATTACCTTGAAAATAAGAGATGGAATTGGTAAAAAGAAATGTCACGGTTTTGCTGAATAGGATGAGGCACAAGAAAATGTTGAGGTGAGAACCTTTATTTGAAGAAAAAAACAATAAACGTGTAAGGCAGCTACACGGTGATGTGACCGTAAACACATACAATGGAAGACAGGGACAATGAGGAGCATAAGAGTACTTACACTTTGACTATAATGATGGGAAGAAACCAGGTGTGGATAATGGAGACAAAACAAGCACAGGAAGTCCTTATATGAAGGTGTGTTTATATGAATTGTGGTGCCAGGGTGGAGCTAGGACCCTGTGGCACATCAGTTCTCCTAGAGGGAACAACAAATCAATAAATCTGTTGTCCATTAAAAAGACAAGTTGTGATTAAATGAAAATGTCATAATTTCAAGCAGCACTGTACATTCTAAGACTTTTCTGGTATTTCCGTATATATTGTGTTCCTTCTTTAGAATGTTTCATCCAGCTACAGTAGTGCCACTGCCTCCAATACACGCAGTATACTGTTTAAGCATGGTTTACAATCCAAGCTAGAGTCATTTGCTGAAAACCTCTAATCAAACAACAACTGAAGACAGCTAGCAGAAATCACCAAAATAGACATCGTCAGTCAGTCCCAATGGGTTACAGACCATGGTTATACAAAAGATGTCTGACCAAATAAACATACATGTTCAAGTTCGAGATTGCGTTAATCTGTCCCAATACCTTTGGTGCCCTGAAGTGGGGGGGGGGGTCTATACAATTCTCTGGACAAAGATGCTCAAATAATTCTCTAGAATGTACAAATCTATACTTTAGCCTTTAGCCTCCTAGTAAGTCTAATTTTAAACCCAGAGTATAGGAGAAGTTAGAAGCCAAAAAAAGGAAATGTAATTAAAAAGGACACTGTACAATCACCTAAAGGATTATTAGGAACACCCATTCAATTTCTCCTTAATGCAATGATCTACTCAACCAATCACATGGCAGTTGCTTCAATGCATTTAGGGGTGTGGTCCTGGTCAAGACAATCTCCCGAACTCCAAACTGAATGTCAGAATGGGAAAGAAATGTGATCTAAGCATTTTTGAGCGTGGCATGGTTCATGGTGACAGACGGGCCGGTCTGAGTATTTCACAATCTGCTCAGTTACTGGGATTTTCACACACAACCATTTCTATGGTTTACAAAGAATGGTGTGAAAAGGGAAAAACATCCAGTATGCGGCAGTCCTGTGGGTGAAAATGCCTTGTTGATGCTAGAGGTCAGAGGAGAATGGGCCAACTGCTTCTAGCTGAAAGAAGGGCAACTTTGACTGAAATAACCACTCAGTACAACAGAGGTATGCAGCAAAGCATTTGTGAAGCCACAACACGCACAACCTTGATGCGGATGGGCTACAACAGCAAAAGACCGCACCGGGTACCACTCATCTCCACTACAAATAGGGAAAAGAGGCTACAATTTGCAAGAGCACACCATAATTGGACAGTTGAAGACTGGAAAAATGCTGCCTGGTCTGATGAGTCTCGATTTATGTTGAGACATTCAGATGGTAGAGTCAGAACTTGGCGTAAACAGAATGAGAACATGGATCCATCATGCGTTGTTACCACTGTGCAGGCTGGTGGTGGTGGTGTAATGGTTTGGGGGATGTTTTCTAGGCACACTTTAGGCCCCTTAGTGCCAATTGGGCATTGTTTAAATGCCACGGCCTACCTGAGCATTGTTTCTGACCATGTCCATCTCTTTATGGCCACCATGTACCCATCCTCTGGCGGCTACTTCCAGCAGGATAATGCACCATGTCACAAAGCTCGAATCGTTTCAAATTGGTTTCTTGAACATGACAATGAGTTCACTGTACTAAAATGGCCCCCACAGTAACCAGATCTCAACCCAATAGAACATCTTTGGGATGTGGTGGAACGGGAGCTTTGTGCGTTGGATGTGCATCCCACAAATCTCCATCAACTGCAAGATGCTATCCTATTAATATGGGCCAACATTTCTAAAGAATGCTTACAGCACCTTGATGAATCAATGCCACATAGAATTAAGGCAGTTCTGAAGGCGAAAGGGTGTCAAACACAGTATTAGTATGGTGTTCCTAATAATCCTTTAGGTGAGTGTATATCTAAACCATTTACATTTCTTTTTTATTTTAGTATTTGATATGTTTGATTACTAATTCAAACAGAAAAAAACATTGTTATTTTACCCTTCATTAAAGTATGGAGTCATATACACTATATCGGCATTTAGCCTATAATCTTTCAGGATAACTCAGTGCAGATGAGCTTGATCTCTGAGGTAATGAGAATATAGACAATGTGCATAGTAAGCTTTGCCATTCCTCAAAAGAGAAGGACTGCTGGAAGACAATGAGATTGTGTTTGGCAGATAAAAAACATTTAGAACTTTAAACAAGTCTGTACTGAAAGAATGATTGAATTAATGTGCAGCAAGATTAAATTAACTATAGGCTAAGGCGGGCTTTTGGCAATTCCTGACAGCTTAGCAGAAAACAAAGTGAGGTCATCACAAATTAACACTACTATACGCTTTTTGTGTACAGATTAGTATTATATATCATAAAGAACATTTTAAAGAATGACAACCCAAGTAAAAAAAAAGTATATTTAAATTATACTCCAGTATTATACTTCTAGTATACTTATGTTTAACCATAAGTATGTATTCAATGTATTTAAGTATATTTGAAGTATACTTTCAAAATATACATACCAAAATAATATATTAGAAATATATTTAGGATAAATAAAATACATTTCAAGTACATTTAAATATACTTTGTTTTACTTAATGAACTACTGTATCCTAACTGAATGTACAAAATATGAAAGCTTTAATAATTTATGCATCAGAATCATTCTACATCTAACAGTGACATTTGTGTATAGCTGCTCACACATGAGATTACATTTGTTCAGAGGAAAATCCTATAGATACCTCTTTCCTCTTACAGTTAGGACATCTTATTACAGCAGGATTATCATAAAAGTCCAGTAAAATATATGTAGACTCCTAGGCTTATCCAGAGTTAACGCACACAGATGTTTACAAACATTAGCTTACCAAGCTGCTCTAACGCTGTCACTGGTAATCATTAGCTAGCTAGTTGCAATTTTAATAGTAAGTATACATACCTTCATAAGGTTCCGTCTTTAGGTTAGATGACATAAAATTTGAAACCTTTCTCCAACTTGCTTTTCAGCACTGATGTTGTAGCCCAGGCAATTCTGTGCACATCGTTTATAGTCAACTTCGGCAACTACTTGAGACACCGGGACAAAAGTTCTGCCATTTTCATGCACTGAACGGGTACTTCCGGCTACCGCCGGAAAAGTCTGTACTGAAGCAACAATCTGCATAGAGCCTATTTTCAACAATGTCGTGAAAAAAACAGTATCTATGCAATGAATTAACAATAAGTATTGTAAAGAATTACCAGTGCTATTATTCTGAAAGGACAAATCAGAGTTTGTGTTGCTGACATAACATAGCCAGGCGAACGTGTTTGCCCCCCTGTTAGAATTGGGCCTGGAGCTACAGTACCGGTATACCCCTCAAAATTCACTTTTCTCAGGATATAATTTTTTGTCTAGTAATTTGAATGTTGCATTTGAAAGGGGAGGCAAAGAAAATACACACTGCTGGGTGTTAAAAAAACTTTTAAGTCACTTTTTTGTTCTAAAAATACTTTTAAAATGACTCACTTCAGCCTTGATTTTATAACTTAAAAATGTATACAAGGAACACAAAATCTATTAGCAAATTTTAGACGAGAGGGAGGAGTAATCTAGCTAGCTAACTGATAATAATTGGGATGCTAACGTTGACTAACGAAAAACATTATTAAAACAAAATGTAAAATAAAATGTAACATTACGGAAAAACTGAGCTGCTGACTCCTTTGAGTGTCTTATCGTACATCTGAACGCCATAGCCACGCCCTAAAACACCCCCTGCTTTATCGCCTGTTTTTAAAATCAACAAGACCATCATTTAAAAAATTTACATCATCCTGTATTGCAGTAGACTTAAACCTAGCGATTGGGACAATAAACTCATTATGAAAATGTTTACTGAGGTAATAATCAAGTTTGATGTGGTTCTTATTCTCTGTAGACTTCTACAGAAACCAAGCTCTTTTCAACCAGATGTATCGCCCCCAGCTGGAATTCAGATAAAATGCAGATTTAAGGCACTCCCCAACTTCAAGGGGCGTAACTTGAAGTCTTGCAGGCGTAACTTAAAGTTTTGGATGCGTAACTTGAAGTATTGCAGGCTGCAGACAGATACTATTGGAAAAAGTCCACCTTAGCATTGTTAGAGAATGCCTGTAGACTGCAAGCCCCCAGATCAGAGCCATGTCTTGATGCAACCATGGGCTTAGCGGCCAATGGTTGAACTGCACCCCCTGCAGCCAAAAAACTTTTTCCCATAGATTTTCATGGTGAAAGGAATCTCTATATTTCAGCTGATTATTTTTTTGGGATACAGCAATTTACCAGCCCGAACACTTAAAGGGTCCTTGTTTACAAAGTCAGCTTTAAAACATTTTTTAACATTCACTAGTAGCCAAATAGCCTGGGAGAACCCTGACAGACTTCTGGCAAGTTTGAGATTTGCTCTGCAAGTCAGGCTGGCCAAAAGCCCATTCCAGGCCAATTCCAATTTTTCCAAATCGAGGCACCAATCACAACCGTTGAGGCAAGTTTTACACGATGACAATAGCGCAGCTACATTCTGTCATTGGTTGAAGCAGACAATTACAACGATGGCTGCCGCAATGGAACATCCGGAATATCACTTGTTCGAATCAGCTGTCACATCTGTTTTAAGCGATTTGAACATTTCCTTTATGTTAAAATCTGAGCAAAGAACTATACTCAAAGCCTTCATATCTACAAAAAATGTTGTCGCGTTCTTGACGACTCGATTCTGTAAAAGTTGGACATATCCAATTCCGCCAAGAGGCATTTGAGTGGTGTCTGTTGGTGAGTGGTGTCCCTTTAGAAATGGTCTGTGAATTAACCTTGCCCAGACCCACTCTCAGTTACAACTAAGAAATGTCTGGTATCAATCAACCAGGCTAGTGGCCGAATCCAGAGTTATTAAACTAGGCATGATGAACGTGCAGTGTTTCTACCAGTTGCTACGAAAACACAAACAAACTGTTGCTTGTGCACATGTCCATTGGGCCATTGCTACCGGTTGCTACGACAACACAACCAAACTGATGCTTGTGCACTTTGTCCGTTTAGGCCACACAACGCGGAAGATCTGGGTATTTTGGAGCTCTTTGCTTAATTCATGCGCTTTTGACCAAATTTCATTGGAATGAACAAGGCTTTGTGCCGAAGACGCCATCCAGTTCACTTAATACATCCATGGTAGACGGGCTCTGTCATTCTGCTTCCACTTCGGATGCCATCAAGTGGGACCTCTGGTCGTAATCAGTCCTTCACTGACCAATCAGCATTCATTAGCAGAATGCTAGCTTGTTATGGGCAACAACAACTCAATCTGTAAGAAATCGAAAGGACATAAGTATAAGTGTTCATTCAACTTTCGACCTATAATCCATGTTGAACTTACAAAAACTACAATCAAATCTGAGATTTCTCAACGACAATCAGGCGAAAGAGACAAATTTAGCCGTCTAGCTCCATAGACTCCCAAACATTTTGCACTCACGATTTCAAGAGTGTATGGCTGCAGCCTGGAGCCTCCCGTCTCATGCCCTCTCGTCTTATGCCCTCCCGCCTGGTGCGGTGCCTGAGCTTCTACTTTTCAAGTTAAAAGCTCACGTCTGGTCCGCTATTCTTCCTACTTTGGTGTTTTTTAACTAAACAGTAACTGCAATCAGACAAATTAATAAAATACTTTAAAAAATCTGTCTGTAAGATAAATGCAGACTATCATGCTAATAAATAAAACACTTTTAAAAAGTCAAAAAGTCAAAATCATACTTTATATGGGCTTAACAGCAAGGTTTCAGAGTGATTAAGGTTAGGGTAAGGGTTTGGCTTATGGTTAATATATTGTTAAACTATAGGCTATTTATGGCTTTACTTATAAAAATCGTATTTTACATGGGCTTAACAGCAAGGTTTCACAGTGGTTAAGGTTAGAGTAAGGGGTTGGGTAAGGCTTATGGTAAATGTATGGTTAAACTATATTTATGGCAAAACTTGTTAATTTAACAATTTTAACGATTTTCGATTGATTGCAACAAACAAACTCACGAATTTACATGTAACTTAATATGAATTTACATGTGAAAATAATTTGCGATTTCGTATTTTTGAACGTCCTTACCATTTGTCACGCCTGGGCATGAGACGGGAGGGCAATGGCTCCACCATTTTGCACTCACCCCCAGTGAAACTCTGGTGGAACTGCAACCAAATTCGGTACAATGGGGCTTAATAGGGAGTGAACAGGCTCTCCGTAGACGGGCTCTGCACGAGCACACATACAAGGTAAGTAGACGCCCCCATACTACAAATCCATCCAGCGATGTGATCCTGATTGGCTGTAATTATTATGTATTTAGACAATTTTCTCTTTTGAATTTCAATTACATGTTAATTTATATGAAAAGTTTCTCTGACGGGCTCTAATGCTATCAACAAAATTAACCTGCCATCAAGATTCGAGTACAGTGACGGCGAAAGAGTTACCCACAATGCACCGCGTGTAAAATGTCTTTAGTTTAATCGATATTACAAACTAACTATTCTATCCAACTGTTCTGAAGTGCATGAATGTGACTTTATAAGTTAAACACCGCTCGATATTTATTTATGGTTGCCGAGACTACTATTACCAGTATAGTGAATGTTATGTCCGTGAATACCCTCCCACCATTAACATTTTAAATGTCAGTTCACTCTGGTTTCTCTTCATTACGCACAAGTTTTTCGCCTTTTACTAAAGGGCATTGAAACAGTTAATGACCAGGACATTCAAACATGGCTAGCACAATATGCTGAGGTGGAAACTGGGGTTCAATGGAACCGGGATGAAGATGGGGTGGGGACAGGGGCTAGAAGGTGGGGGGTGAGGTTAAGAAGAGACCAGGCTGGTGGGCTCATTCACCTCCCCAGCACCATCACCTTAGGACACAACAGAGGACAGGTGTACTACAATGGACTACCTAAACTGTGCAGGAACTGCGGCCTCCCGGACCACCTGGCCGCAAACTGCACAGTTACCCAGTGCAAGGTATGTAAGGGGGAGCACCACACTAGGGAATGCACACAGGACAGGCGTTGCAATCTCTGTGGGGGCGAGGGACATGTCTTTAAAGACTGCCCAAAGTCATACGCCAACAAGACTCGCCCCCAAAGAGAGGCACCTTCAGAGGGGATGGCACCAGGACCAGCACCGGAACCAGGAACAGCACAGGCACCACCAGCAGAAACGGCACCAGCAACAGCACTAACACCAGCACCGGCACTGACACCAGACCGAGCACCAATACCGGTAACAGGACCGACATCAGTACCAGACCCGAAACCAGCAGCAGAACCAGCACCCAGACGATCACCAAAACCAGCAACGCCACCAAAGCCAACCCCAGCACCAGAAACAACCCCAACATCAGGACCAACACCGGGATCAGCACCAGCACCAGAGCCAGCACTCGCACCAGCACGAAAATCACCACAAAGGTCAGAAACAGTACCACACCCACACACAGACTCTGAACAAACACAGGCACCCGAACCACCAAACACCCCAGAACCAATACCAGAAAGAGACACTCGCACACCTGATCACGAAACACCCCTGCATCACCTAGCTGGCCTGGGCCCCCCGGTCTCGCCCCTGTCCACACCCCCGACAGAAGACACAGACCACATAGAACAGGATCAAGATCAACCAGCACAAATACAGCCACAAATAATAAAAGATGAGGAAGAAGAGTCAGACATTTCACCACCTACAGACCAACAAAAGAAAAGGAAAATTAACCAAGATACATCACCGCCAAACCAGGACCCCAGTTCCACCCAGACAACCACAAACACACCCCATATCCCGGTCAGCATTGCACCCACATACAACAAACCACCACAAAAGAAAAAAAAAGAGAAATGGGTATGGTATTCTGGGACTTACATGTCACGAGAAGAATATGACTTTTTTAGGACTCACCAGGTGTAAGATTAATTTGTCACTGGAATAGATGTATAGCAGAAAGAAATTTAAGTCTGTCACAAAAGGGTCAAGGGCATGTAAATATGGGTGTTTTTTAAAAAAAAGATATGTATATATATTTTAGGTAAAAATGGGAACGGATGTAGGATGAAAGACTGAGTGTAAATGTTTAAAAGTATGGAAAAAAGGTTTAAATGTTAAATGTAAAAGTGATTGAATGTTAATGTCAAAATGTATGTAAAATTTCGGTAAAAGTAAAAATTTAAAACCAAATAAAAACAACTTTTACTAAAGACTTCCGTGGAGAGGAACACATACGAGTTCAATGTATTTTTTGGAGGGGCTTTGCTTCTGGCAGAGCCCGAACTGTGTTGTTTAAAAAAAAAAGTCATTGGTAGCATTAATGTAGAACAAATTTTAATAGAATAGATGTGTAGTTGAAAGA